>WTXE01000117.1:0-97176 GCA_022496225.1 Russula aff. rugulosa BPL654
AAGGAGATAAGGGTTATCTGACGCATACAGTCGTACTGGACATATTGTTCATTTCCTGACGCCAACGTTCTAGGGCACTAGTCATGGAATTTTCAGAATGGTCGTGGCCGCTGCCACACACAGAGTGGGTTTTGAGTATGACCAACAGCATTGTCGAGATCTAGGCGGCAGCAAAGTACCGCTTACAGTAATTCGCATGCTACCCCGATGTAGTCCGCATGAAGGGTGGGGGAGTGCCTAGTTGGGAGACATTCGCGACGCACGGCTGTCGAGCAGGTGCATCGTGAAATCAAACTAGGGTGGGTGTAAATATACGAGCACCATATGGCGTGGCACGCAACTTTCGAAGCGTACCATATTCCACATAAGGCCTCTTTGAAAGCCAAACTCTTGCTGGAGATCAAGAAATATGCCTTCTATCTCTTCCTTGGAAAGTGGGATATTGCGTTTGGCTCCCCATGCAGGGTACGGCTCACTGCCAGTGGTATACTGGGATTCGCCAAAGTCGCAGAGATTGGGTGCCGAAGAGCACCCGCTGTCGAGAGACTCTGCGGAAGGACCCAGGTGCTGGCCATAGACATCACGGTCCGAGTCGGGTTGGCCTGTAGGAGCGGAATAGGAAGGGCCATTGACGGCACGGAGCGAGCCATTGGGGCGATAAATGGCAGACCGAAGACTATCGAGAGAGACAGTCATGGGAGAAATGGTACGATCGGGGAGGTGAGCGGCATGGGTGATTTTTAGGCCCATTTTGGCTCGCCTTTGGCCCGGCCAGCTTTTCAGTTTCAGCCTGAGGCCGGGCCGGAACAACAACTTGTAGGCTGCCTGAATGCTGTTCCGCACTTGAGATAGATTCCAGTCTCGCGCATTTCTGAGTCTATTGTCCTTGCAGACCTTACTGTACGCGGCCGTGACTTGATTTCCACATCTTTTTTTTTCAATAGCCGCCAGGTTTAGGTCGTTTAGCTATAGCCCGTTGATGATTCCAGCACCAAAGTAGTACAACCTAAATAGCGAAAACCAGATTCAGTTCGTTCAAAATATTCTACGCCTCTCTCATCTCATCATCTAATCGAGTTGTCAGTGATCCATTGGCGGTGGACAGGGAGATCGCGGACGCTACTGGCGGAGGTGCACGAACCCTAAGCATTTAAATAAGGTTAGAATATCTGTTACTTGGGTTGTTTAAAGGAGAGAAGAGTCAGAGACGTACGCCTTAGTGTCAACGATCCACTGCAACTCGCTCTTTGGCGTATCCACAGCACCGGAGCCAGAATTACGAGGCCTGAAAACCTTGGGTCCGCCTCGGCCGCCTTCTTTGAACCAGTTTTCAAGAAATGTCACGAGGCCAGGGGTCGTGGGATGCTCTGACTGCGGGCTTGGGCGCATGTTCACTGCAGACCCCTGCGAGTTCTGGATAGCATGGTTATTCGGGGGATTATTGCGAAAGCCGTCCAGTCCATTAGTACTTTCCCACTCCGAGTCTTTCGAGTTCGGCAATTCCCATTCCCATCCCCATCCCCACGTCCTCTTCTCCTTGACCCCCTCGGTGTTAACGCCCTTTTCATCAACGTCAGGTCCATCAACCGGATGATTGGAATCGAAGTCCATCCGTCTCTCCCACGCCGCTATACCACCATTAAGGACTTTTACCGGATTGGAGCGCGCTTCAAGTATATATCCTACACCTACAGGAGCCGCGAGCGCGAAGTGGAAAACAGAAGGTGTGAGAAAAATCCAGAAGGCTATCAAATACCATCGCATTTTGTCGTACATCTGGTGTTGATTAGATGAGGTTGTCCTTTGACTCAGGGGTAGTAAAAGGTGACTCGAAGCGCAGATCGTGTATAGTACACAAAGTTCGGAAGTTAAATCAGAACGAATAGAAGTGGGCTAAAAGTTGAAGATGTCAACGAATTAGTGAATTGAAAGTGAACGAGAGGCGACACGCACTGTCCGGCACCCAGTAATGTTGAAGTGAGCAAGGCAGAGAGAAAAACGCCTCGAGTAGACAGCTTTTTATATTCGCATCAGCCAACCGAAGCTGAAGGCCGTTGATATAAATCATATATAGATGCTGCACAATATCAATGCCTCGGATGTTAAACATAGTACATCTAAAGATAGTAGCTCAAGTATGTGTATGAAGTCATTCCGCGACAGGGTAAGTCATCCGCTTAAGCGCTTAAATGCCTCAGAGCTGGCTATGCAAACTCTGATTTGCGTTGCTGGCATATCCATATAGAGTAATTCCATTAGTGTAATTTGTGGGTACGTGGCGAGAGTTCACATGGTGGCTCGGAGATGTAGACAGAAATGGTGCAGAGATACAGTAACAGGAGGATACGACGCAGGTGACACTGTACATGAAGGTCTGAGCAACAAACTGAGCGTACACGAGCTAGATTGCTCACTCCTCAGTGACTACAGGGCCGCGTAGTACTACCGTAGCTCAGTCGGTGGTATTGGCGCATTGGGAATGGTCAGGGCGGGAGACGTCGAGATGTGGCAGTGAGCCCGGTTGATCGCAGAACAGAGGATGTCTGAGATGCGGGCAGCCGATGATCGCAATAAACCCGCTTTGCATATGATCGTTGCTGGACTTGCTATAATTCTTGTGTAATTTGACTCAGTGCCCCGAGTATCTGCGGATATGCTCGCTTTTGGCTGTAGTTGCGTGCATGGCACTGGCAGGGTGAGATACGGGGTAGTGGATTATTTGAAGGCGAGCCAGATGAGGACATGGAAAGAGATGGGTGGTCCAAGTTTGGAGCGTTCGTCTTAGGTGGCTGGCTAGGAGTGAGCGCGAGTGATGAATGACACCCAGGTTTCGGATTCCGTACAGGGTACGGCCGTATTGTACGGTTTCGGTGCGCACCCCTAGTGCCACTCAAGCTGACAGGGCAGCGCAGGCTAATTTGCACGGACGGGGATGCATTCATTCTCCTTCGGATGGTTATGGTGTCCGCGACGGGCCGCTGACTGATGAATATGACGAATATTGGAAGTATTATCACCCGAACCGCGATCGTTCCGCATCGTTCGCCGACCACTGATCCTTGTCGTCGGAGTCCATCCGTTTCTCTCGCGCGGCTATCTTATCTTTAAGGACTTCCACGTTGTGTCTTGTGTCACGGCTTGAAGGGCATGTTGTGTCGAGCGCGAGGCGATAAGAACAACGAGAGGGAAAAGAGAAAAGAAAGGACATACAATCGAACCCCTCTTAACCCATACCCCTTTGGAGGACGGCTAGGGTATTGGCTAGAGAAGTTACGCCTGAAAAAAAAGGTTTTTGGAGGTATGGGTTAAGAGCGGTTTGACTGTATCAACAACGACACATGACGGTAGGCGCTCTGACGCGGAAGTCTGAGTCAGTTCCGTTCCACGCCTACTAGCACCGAGACTCTCTTTGGAAAACGATCATCGTAGTAACTTAGATATAGGCTGGATATTGAGAGAATCTCTTGTCTACGGTCCAATCCACACGCTAGGCATAACTTGGGATTTCCATACGAGGCGAAAGTTTGTGTATTTATCACTGTTGCAATCGTTGAGAAGACCACTACTATCGTTGAACCAGAGTTGCAAGATTTTTTGAAATCACTCTCGGAATTCACCACAACCCATCTTTAAACCACCGGCTGTTTTAGACACTTAGAGTGGGTTATAAACTTTGATCCTACCGACTTACTTTGGAGAAATGTGTCCTGTGGTCGTTGTCCGAGACTTTCCGAGTCGACCCAAGTCGAAAAACCAGAGTTGCAAGATTTCTGTCACGTCCTGTCACCACGGGGATTCTAGCTCCGACCAGCATCGCAGTTTGCCGACCTTGCTGTCATCGAAATATGTAAGCACGTTTGAGACGTTTTTCAAACTCAGTTCGACTTTCGACCTCTTGATTGTCACGCTCGATCTTGCAACACCTTATATCTCCCTTCACAGAACACTCCTGCGCTTGAAAGTTGGTATACAGGTGGTCCCATATGTTCATACTGTACTCCCAAAAAAACACTGGTTTCTGTGCGGTGCTGGGCCCTCGAGCCCCGTGTTTGTACCTTATCTGGCGTAGGTAACACAATTGATTGACCTGTCCCACACGATCAAATCAATGGATTTCCATTCTGAAACATGGGACTACACGGTGAGACATAGCATTAACTAAGGATAAAAATTTCGAGGGCAAAAGCTGGCCAGAATGAGGTAAGAAATGCGATCTTGCAACTCTGGGTGAGTTTGCACACCAGGTTCCACGATAGTACTAGCTCAGCCAATCAGGCAGCCAAACTGGTCTATGGGGTTTGGTATACCGTAGGCCGCCGTGGCTGTTTGAATGATCATGGGCCCTTATGCTAGTTCCGCAATTGATGTAGGAATGCATATATTCCAGTCTCGACTCTCGCGCATGTCTCGGTCCTATATGATGTCCTCGCTGTATGCCTGTGTCTGTATCTTACTGCATGACTTGATTTCCACCCTTTTTTTCAATGGCCGCCAAGTTTAGCCATACCCCACCGATGATTCCAGCACCAGCGTAGTACAACATAAGTAGGGAAGACCAGATTCAGCTCGTTAACAACATTCTGTGGCCCATTCATAATCTCATTCCATCGTCTAGTAATCGAGCTTGTCATGAATCCGTAGGCGGTGGACAGGGAAATCCTCACGGTGTACGCTACTGGCGGAGGTCGCACGAGCCCTAACCGGCCTAACCATTGAAATGAGGGTTAAATATTTGTGACTTGGACTGTTTGAAGGAGAGAAGAGTCAGAGACGTACGCCTTAGTGTCAACGGTTCCCTGCAACTCGCTCTTTGGCGTACCCACAGTACCGGAGCCGGAATTACGGGGCCTGAAGACCTTGGGTCGCCGGGGCCTTTTAAGCCACTCTTTAAGAGGTGTTGTGAGGTCCGAGTCGGGGGTCGCGGGATGCTCTGGCTGCGGGCCCGGGCTGATGTTCTCTGCCAACCCCTGCGAGCTCTCCATAGCATGGTCGCCGCCGCCGGACTCCTCTTTCGGGGGATCATTCGGGGAATTATCGTGAGAGGCGTCCGGTCCCTTGATGCCCCACAACAACTCTTCCAAATTCGATGGCAATTCCGGGAATTTATTCGGGTCCCATCCCCATCCTGACCCCCCCTCCTCCTTGACCCCCTCAGCGTCCGGTCCCTTGAACCACAACAACTCTTCCAAACTCGATGGCAATTCCGGGAATTTATTCGGGCTCCATTCCCTTTCCGAACCCCCCTCCTCCTTGACCCCCTCACTGTCCGGTTCCTTGATGGACCACAACAACTCTTCCAAATTCGATGGCACTTCTGGGGATTTTTTCGGGTCCCATTCCCATCCCGACACCCCCTCCTCCTTGACCCCCTCAGCCTCCGGTTCCTTGATGGACCACAACAACTCTTCCAAATTCGATGGCACTTCCGGGAATTTATTCGGGTCCCATCCCCATCCCGACACCCCCCTCTCCTTGACCCCCTCAGGATCAACGCCCTCTTGAACAACACCAGGTGCATCACCCGGCCCCGAGACACCGTCCGGTAGGTGAACATCATTTGTCGATGGCTGATCCTTGTTGTTGGGGTCCATCCGTTTCTCCCACCTGGCCATCGCATCGTTAAGGACGTTAAGGACTTCTACCGGGTTAGAGCGCACTTCAACTATCTTTCCTACAGCTACAGGAGCTGCGAGCGCGAAGTGGGAGACAGAAAGGGTGAGAAAAATCCAGAAGGCTATCATAAACCATTGCATTTTGTCGGACATCTGATGTTGATTAGATGACATTGTTCTTTGAGTTACCTGAGTAGTCAAGGTGAGCACAGATTGTGAAAACGCAAAGTTCAGAATGAACAGAAGTGGGCTAAAATTGGAGTTGATAACGGATTTACGAATTGAAAGTGGAGAGGCGACACGCACTGTCCAGCATCCAGTAACGTTGAAGTGAGAAGGAAAACATCTCAAGTAGACAGCTTATATATTCAGAATCGCATCAGCCACCTGAAGGCCATAGACATAAATCATTGACGGAAGTTGCACAAGATCAATGACCCGGATATAAAAAGTACATCTAAAGATAGTAGCTCGAGTATGCGTGATGAAGTCGTTCCGCGCCACCGTTCGCTTTGGCTGTAGCGAAGTGATCACGGTAACATCCGCTGAAACGCTTAGGCGCCTCAGAGGTGGCTATGCAAACTCTCACTGGCATAGCAATACTGACTGAAATGATGGATTGAAAATTTGTAACCAGTGGGTGCGTGACGAGAGTTGACACTGGCATGGTGGCTCGTAGATGCAAACAGAGGTGGTGCAGAGATACAGTAGACACCCAGGCTACTAGACAGGAGGATACAATGCAGGTCACCGCAGCAGGTGACATGCAGGAAAGTTTGAGCAACAACCAGAGCGTACACGAACTAGATTACTCACTCCTCAGTGACTACAGAGCCGCGCACTTAGTACCACCGTAGTTCAGTCGATGGTATTGGTGCAGTGGGTGTGGTCACAGTAACCTCGCTCGGTGACCCTTGCCAGTGATCCACCATGCACTGGCAGTGTGGCAGATCGTGGAAGACGATGTGGCAGTGCCAGTGCAGTGAGCCCGGTTGATTGCAGGACAATAGAGGATGTCTGAGATGCGAGCCGAGCCTGGTTGCGGTGAGTTGTTAGATACACAGCTGGATGACTGGGGGATGCAAAGCGCCGTTGGGCGCGGGAGCAATCAATACGCGGACCATTTGCCCCCTCTTCGCCTGAATTATTCCCTTGGGTCTGGCCAGAACCGCATGAGCACCTCAATTAAAGGCCCCTTGCTGGCAGCCAGTCCCGTGTCCATGATCATGCTGGGTGCACCCAGAAACTACCCAGAAGGCGGAGAGATAGCCCAACCCATCACGTCGCTGTCGGCCACACACAAATCGCACACACGTAACCGTGACACATTCGACAACGACCACCTCCGTCGCACCCAGCCGCAACCAACCCCCGCACGCACTCCTGCAACATCAAATGATAATTCATCTTGTACGAAGACGACGCATCGGATCCACGAACAGTCCAACGTTGAGCACGAGCGCGTCCTTTGAAGTTTTCTGCAGGTCGACTCGATCCATACGTCCCAACCTCGTGAGTGTCTTGAATCCCGGAGGTATTCTGGAGGTATGTCTTGACATAGTTGTTTCGGCAATACAAAAGTTTGTCACCTGTCAGGTCACCGACCAAGATCTCAACGTACCTCCTTCAACGTCCAACGCCGCCCACCTCCCCTCCGACGGCTCCACATTGGACTATCCACATACCACCGTGCGCTCTTCATCCGGCACCCCCATCCACCACAGTTCACAATCTCCCTCTTCATTCCCTCCTCACGACTTCGCTTCCCTTTATGCTGACCTGAGCAAGACGCTAACATGTCTGAGAGCAGCTCCGACCTAGAGCCGTCCCCCCATGCCGCTCATATCCCTGACCGTGCCCTTTTTCCCATGACGGTCTCTCTCGATAGTCTTCTGTTTGCCATTTATTGCCCCCAATGGCTCGCTCCGTACCGTCAATGACCCTTCCTATCCCGCCCCCACCACTTCACACGACTTCTCCATCCCCTCCCGCCGATATGAACAATCCTTTTTATTCTCGGCATTATTGCGATACTGGAGGGCTCCTCTGGGATGCTGGGGCCTCTAAGGCGCTTCAAGTTAGGACCGATGCCGACACCCTCGTGAGTGACTACATGTCTCTGAAAGCCGCTTCATGTCGCATAACTGCAGGTACAGGTCGGGATCGGACATCCCAGCGAGTTTCTATCCCGGCACATGACGGTCTCGGTGACGACCATGATGGATATGACGACATCTGAATGGTACTCATATGTGTGGCTGAGACTAGTGCTGAAAGATTTGCTGCAAGTCTTTCAGCACCAATCTCAGCCATCACACCTATGAACATTACTCAGACGTTGTCATATCCATCATATGATGTTGAACCATCTGAGGTTTAATCACACAGAGAGTAGTACCACTGGACTGAATGATTAAGACCATCCTGACTCATACGGTACATCTTTCCCCCCTCATCTCCCTCACACTTGAATCTTACTACTCGTGGTTACAGACCAGCACCTGGGTCCTTCCGCAGAGTCTCTCAATGGTGGGTGCCCTTCGGCACCCAATCTCGGCGACTTTGGCGCATCCCAGTATACCACTGGCAGTGAACCCTACCCCGCATGAGCCGAACGCAATATCCCACTTTCCAGGGAGGAGATCGAAGACATATTTCTCGACCTCAGTTTGGCTTCCAAAGAGGCTTTATGTAGAATATGGTGAGATCATGTATATGAGACAGCCCTCCTATTTGTTGAGGAGGGCATCAATCGGTTTGTTCAATACATCTACCTCTACTCTTTCCTTTCATCTGATGAGTGCTGTATCTAGTGTCGGTGACCTCGGAGGTGGCTACATAAAGGAAAGTCTAAAAAGGGAGTGTACAGCTGCAGCGTGGTGGCAACGTTGTGTCTTGTGTCACGGTTTGAAATACGTGTTGTGTCGAGCGCGAGGCAATAAGAACGACGAGAGGAAAAAGAGACATATCAACGACAACAACACGTGACGATGGGCGCTCCGATGCGGAAGTCCGTTCCGTTCCATGCCTAGCACCGTTACACTCCTTACATGGAGACTCTCTTTGGAGAACGATCATCGTAGTTACTTAGATATGGGCTGGATATTGAGATCATCTCCTGTCTACGGTCCAATCCACATGCTAGGCATAACTTGGGATTGCCATACGAGGCGAGAGTTTGTATAATATATCACTGTTGCAATGGTTGAGAAGACGTCTAGCACAATCAGGCAGCCAAACTGGTCTATGAGGTTTGGTGTAATGTAGGCTGCCGTGGCTGCTTGAATGATCATGGACCCTTCTGCTAGTTCCGCAATTGAGGTAGGAATGGATCTATTCCAGTCTCGACTCTCGCGCATGTCTCGGTCCTTTATGTCCTCTGTAGTATCTTACTGTAAGACTTGATTTCCATACTTTTTCAATGGCCGCCAAGTTTAGCCATACCCCACTAATGATTCCAGCACCAGCGTAGTACAACATAAGCAGGGGAGACCAGATTCAGTTCGTTAACAACATTCTGTGCCCCTCTCATAATCTTATTCCGTCGTCTAATCGAACTTGTCATGAATCCATAGGCGGTGGAGAGAGAAATCGTCACGGTGTGCGCTACTGGCGGAGGTTGCACGAGCCCTAACCGGCCTAACCATTGAAATAGAAATGAGGGTTATAATATTTGTGACATGGATTGTTTGAAGGAGAGAAGAGTCAGAGACGTACGCATTGGTGTCAACGGTTCCCTGAAACTCCCTTTGGCGCACCCACTGGCACAGTACCGGAGCCAGAATTACGAGGCCTGAAGACCTTGGGTGCGTCGCCTGTGGGTTTTAAAAAGCCACTCTTTAAGAGATGTTATGAAGTCGGGGGTCGCGGGATGCTCTGGCTGCGGGCCTGGACTGATGTTCTCTGCGGACCCCTGCGAGCTCTCCATAGCATGGTCGCCGCCACCGCCACCACCGCCGTCGGACTCCTCTTCCGGGGGATTATTGTGAGAGGCGGTATACGGTCCATTGATGCCCCGCAACAACTCTTCCAAATTCGATGGCACTTCCGGGAATTTTTTCGGGTCCCATTCCCATCCCGACACCCCCTCCTCCTTGACCCCCTCAGCGTCCGGTTCCTTGATGGGCCACAACAACTCTTCCAAATTCGATGGCAATTCCGGGAATTTATTCGGGTCCCATCCCGATCCCGACACCCCCTCCTCCTTGACCCCCTCAGCATCAACGCCCTCTTGAACAACACCAGGTGCATCACCCGGCCTCGGGACACCGTCCGGTAGGTGAACATCATTTGTCGATGGCTGATCCTTGTCGTTGGGGTCCATCCGTTTCTCCCGCCCGGTCATCGCATCGTTCAGGACTTCTGCTGGGTTAGAGCGCACTTCAACTGTCTCTCCTACAGCCACAGGAGCTGCGAGCGCGAAGTGGGAGACAGAAAGGGTGAGAAAAATCCAGAAGGGTATCATATACCATCGCATTTTGTCGGACATCTAATGTTGATTAGATGACGTTGTCCCTTGAGTCACCTGAGTAGTCAAGGTGAGCACAGGTGGTGAAAGCGTAAAGTTCAGAATGAATAGAGGTGGGCTAAAAATTGGAGATGATAACGGATTAGCGAATTGAAAGTGGAGAGGCGACACGCACTGTCCAGCACCCAGTAATGTTGAAGTGAGAAAGGGAGTTAGAGAAAAACGTCTCGAGTAGTCCGCTTATATTCAGAATCGCATCAGCCACCTCGGCTGAAGGCCGTTGACATAAATCATTGACGGAAGCTGCACAAGATCAATGCCCCGGATATAAAAAGTATAACATCTGAAGATAGTAGCTCAAGTGTGTGATGAAGTCGTTCCGCGCCACCGTTCGCTTTGAGTGTAGCGAAGTGATCACGGTAACATCCGCTGAAACGCTTAAAGGCGCCTCAGAGATGGCAATTTATATATATTTTAAATCCGAATTTATATTCCGCGCGCATACAACAAAGCACAGAGGCGGTCGCGTATCAAGACTACGCATTATGCTCAAACATGTAACAGTATTAGACAACCAGCTGTCGCTGGTCGTGGACAGCAATAGATCTAAGGTGTGCGGTGGTCTGGTGTATTACGAGGGTTGCGATAGCCTCCCTCTCTTGGTCGTGGATGTCTTTTCATCCCGGTTCCCAGCTCGCCCGCGGTTTGGCGCAGGCGCCAGTCTCCTCTAAGAAACGGAGCACGTCTAGGACGCGTTCAGGGTGACTGAAGAGCTGATGGAAAACTCGGGGGTGGCCATTGACAGAGAGATATCTGCGGCGCGCGGCGGTGTGAAGGGGGCAGTGTATGAGGACATGCTCAACGGACTGGATCGGTGAGCCACAAGGACAGGCCATGGGTGTGTCGGGAGTAGAACCGTTGTGTGTACTCCCCGGTGAAGGCGTGGCCTGTGATGAAGCGGTAAAGTGTAGAGTGAGTGAGTCTGGAGAACTTAACTTTGGGGCGTGCTTCGCCATTTCCGGCATTTGTGTTGGGTTGGGAGTTAAGAGGTGTGGAATGTGGGATGATGCTTCCCGTCCGGCGGCTCCAGGAGTGCCGTTCGGTAGGCGTGTGATGTACGTGGGTCCTGGTGCCAGCGTTCTGTGAGCGTTGACATGGCTCTCGCCTTTGTTTGTTCCTTTTGATGGTTAATCGACTGGGGTTCGTCAAGAGTTGTGAGGTCTATTATCCAGATTGCTTCGAGCGCGAGTTGCTTGGCCCTTCGAAAGCCTACGAAGGGCCCTTTTCTAGGAAGCCCATTGCAGTTTGATTCGCATGTTGGGATAGGGAGTGAGCAGCTCACCCTCAGAGATGGCTATGCAAACTCTTACTGGCATAACAATACTGACTGAAATGATGGATTGAATTTTTGTAACTAGTGGGTGCGTGGCGAGAGTTGACACTGGCATGGTGGCTCGTAGACGCAAACAGAGGTGGTGCAGAACAGTAGACACTCAGGCTACTAGACAGGAGGATACAATGATGCAGGTCACCGCAGCAGGTGACACGCAGGAAAGTCTGAGCAACGACCAGAGTATACACGAACTAGATTACTCACTCCTCAGTGACTACAGGGTCGCGTACGTAGTACCACCGTAGTTCGGCCGATGGTATTGGTGCAGTGGGCGTGGTCACAGTAACCTCGCTCGGTGACCCTTGCCAGTGATCCACCATGCACTGGCAGTGTGGCAGATCGTGGAAGACGATGTGGCAGCGCCAGTGAGCCCGGTTGATTGCAGGACAATAGAGGATGTCTGAGATGCGAGCCGAGCCTGGTTGCGGTGAGTTGTTAGATACACAGGTGGATGACTGGGGGATGCAAAGCGCCGTTGGGCGGGCTGGCCCGGGAGCAATCAATACGCGGACCATTTGCCCCTCTTCGCCTGAATTATTCCCTTGCGTCTCGCCAGAACCGCATGAGCACATCAATTAAAGGCCCCCTTGCTGGCAGCCAGTCCCGTGTCCATGCTCATGCTGGGGTGCACCCAGAAACTACCCAGAAGGCGGAGAGATAGCCCAACCCATCACGTGGCTGTCGGTGCCTCGCACACACGTAACCGTGACACATTCGACAACGACCACCTCGCACCCAGCTGCGACCAACCCTCGCACGCACTCCTGCAACATCAAATGATAATTCATCTTGTACGAAGACGACGCATCGGATCCACGAACAGTCCAACGTTGAGCACGAGTGCGCGTCCTTTGAAGTTTTCTGCAGGTCGACTCGATCCATACGTCCCAACCTCGTGAGTGTCTTGAATCCCGGAGGTATTCTGGAGGTATGTCTTGACATAGTTGTTTCGGCAATACAAAAGTTTGTCACCTGTCAGGTCATCGACCAAGATCTCAACGTACCTCCTTCAACGTCCAACGCCGCCCACCTCCCCTCCGACTGCTCCACATTGGACTATTCACATACCACCGTGCGCTCCTCATCCAGTACCCACATCCGCCACAGTTCATAATCTCCGTCTTCATTACCTCCTTACAACCTCGCTTCCCTTTATGCTGACTTTGAGCAGGACGTTAATATGTCCGAGGGCAGCTCCGACCTAGAGCCACCCCCCCATGCAGCTCACATCTCCGATCGTGCCCTTTCTCTCATGACGTCTCTTTGATAGTCTTCTGCCATTTATCGCCCCCAATTGCTCGCTCCGTACCGTCAACGGTCCTTCCTGTTCCGCTCCAGGCACTCCTCACATTTTATGCGGATTACATCGGCGGGCAGTATGCAAATTACGGCAAGAGGGTACTTTGCTGCCCGGCCAGATCTCGACGATGCTGTTGGTCATACTACATTGTGCTTATAGATAAGCTAGGTCTAACCTTTATGATCTAGACCAGATGGTGCTGATATTTTTTGTCTGACTCGAATTGGGTACGCTGACGCGGGTTGAGAGTTAGGTCCACACGCAGTGTCGCATCGCGGATGTCGCTTCGGTTTCATTGGTCGTTCGGATGCCGAGGATCGGAAAGCGGAATAATTGGTGCATTACTGATGTTGCCAGATCTGGATCCGATAATTAGTACGATATATCGGGTTCGGGACATGCGGGTATGTGCGTATCTTGACTGTATCTTGACCGGAGGTCGGGTCGGGATTCCGAACCAGTAACTAGTAGTAAGTCTGGCGTCCAAGGTTTGGTCCTGACGTAGGGGAGAGCTAGAGCAATGATAATGATGTACAAATGGCGAGGGATAGCACGGAGGCTGGCGACAGTGAAATGTGCGCGATGAAGATAGTGGATTTGAGACAGCATCTAGGTATCTTTCCTCGCCACGTGATGCACTACCTTTTGCGCCTTGAAATCGTGCACCTACGAATTATGGCCTTACGCCTGCTTGCGCGGCAGTACCCGCAACCGTTTTTCCGCGGACGTTGTTCTTCACATGTGAGAGGGTTCAACCGCGTTACCAGATGATAATCGTGCAGGGAGTTTTCATTGAGAGCAGTTGCAACTATTTTTACGAAGAGTCGTCTTTTTTAACAACTGCATACAGAGGGATACACAGCACGGATACAGGGGAGGGCGTAGATACTGTTAAATATTTTTTGGTCTTCCGATCTGTTTGACGTAGTGTGAGAAGAGGTCTTTACATTCGTCGATGAGCATGTTAGTGTCCATTTTCATTTTCCCTTTCGCTCGAGTCTGTGAAAATGTGGTGAGGACAGAGGCATACACTGCACGGATACGAGGGAGGGCATAGATACCCTCTTTTTTTTTTTTTTCAACAATCTGTTTCACGTAGTGTGAGAAAAGGCCATTTCATTCATCGTCGATGAGCACATTGGTGTCCTTTTTCATTTTTCCTTTGGCTCAAGTCTGTATAAACGTGGTGAGTAAAGATCGATAAGAGTTATGTTTACGCACGGAAGCGCGCAACTTGTTTTGGTTACATTCACCGATGTCTGTGTGGCTGGACTGAATTCAAAAACGACCGTGAGGCGAACGTCGCTATAGAGCAGAAGTCGTTAACACTCACGGAGGACGCGGTAGACGAATTCTCGTTAGTTGGTTCCACGACGACGTTGAAGCATTTGAGAATGTCGTTCAACGATCTGTTTCACGTAGTGTGAGAAAAGGCCATTTTATTCATCAATGAGCACGTCAGTGTCCTTTTTCATTTTTCCTTAGGCTCGAGTCTGTATAAACGTGGTGAGTAAAGATGATTGCGGCCCCGATCCACGCGCACTTGGGCCAGTCCCAGCCATCTGAACTTCACCAAGAGTCGGGGCAGGCGAGCGCTGAGATGGAAACCTCAGCCCGTCGAATGCATCCTTGTGCTTGGCTGCGGTGACAACCAAGGGCTCTGGATGTTGAAGCGGCGGTGGTGGAAATAGATGGTAAATATAGCCCGGCGTCGAATGCGTCTCCAAAGCCACCCACCGAGCCCTGCGCTGTTCTGCGGCGATCATGGTCCTTCACGTAGTCACCACTTGTGCCGGATCCTTGCGCAACACCCCAAGCGTCATCGAGGGACGCAACTGGCGGTAACCATTTAGTTGGGCTTGCAAGACCGACGTCGAAGGTGCCGGTGAAGGGGGATGAATAGAAGAAGTGTAAGTACATAGAGGAGAGATGAAAGGGGGTGAAAGGAGAGCGTACGGCTGCCGCATCGACTAGTGGCGGCTTTTGTGTCGATGAGTGTTGTCCGAGAGCGCGAGAGTCGAGACGAGAGCAGGAAAAGAAAAAAGTGAGGCTGTGAGGGAGTTGACCTAGAGTTCGAAACTTGTTGCTATGTGAAAACAGGAAATACGACCTGGGAGGATCATGATTTGATCACGACATACTGTATATTCCTTGTCCGACGGGAACAACCAACACCATAACGCATACCAGATGGCATTGACCCAGCAGCGGCTTGACGTGTAGGGGCTTTGAAGAATAGAGCCAATTCCCGTGTTGGTAGTGGGGGGATAGATGTGCAGCCTCTCTCGAACCCCTAACGTTCAGTTGTGGCACGTCAGAGATCACGTCTAATCACGTGGTCGTTGAATTTCTCTCGTCGCAGGCCCGCCTCTCTCGAGACCCTAACCTAAAGCTTGCGGCAAATCACGTGAAATCGGCGGGAAATCACGTTCGGTCACGTGGTTGGTGAATTTTTTCAATCGGAGGTGCACTCTAAAACCCTTAACCTAAAGGTTGCGGGTGATGAGCTTTCCCCTCAGTCTCAGATGATCAACTGATACCTGTACCGAAGGCACAGTCAAAATCTGTGTGTTGGAACGTCTGACAACCTTGACTTCAATCACGGATCACTTGTACTGTAATTCCGCAATTGAGGTAGGAATGCATATATTCCAGTCTCGACTCTCACGCACGTCTCGGTCCTTTATGTCCAGGCTCGCTGTATCTTACTGCATGACTTGATTTCCACCCTTTTTTTTCAATGGCCGCCAAGTTTGGCCATACCACATTGATGATTCCAGCACCAGAGTGATACGACACAAGTAAGGAAGACCAGATTCAGATTCAGTTCGTTAACAACATTCTGCGCCCCTCTCACTTCATCATCTAATCGAGCTTGTCATGAATCCGTTGCCAGTGGACAGGTAAATCGTCACGGTGTACGCTAATGGCGGAGGTCGCACAAGCCCTAACCATTGAAATGAGGGTTAGAATATTTGTGACTTGGACTGTTTGAAGGAGAGAAGAGTCAGAGACGTACGCATTGGTGTCAACGGTTCCCTGAAACTCCCTTTAGCGCACCCGCAGTGCGGGAACGAGGCCTGAAGACCTTAGGTACGTCGCCTGGGCTTTTATAAAACCACTCTTTAAGATGTGTCATGAAGTCGGAGGTCGCGGGATGCTCTGGCTGCGGGCCTAGGTTGATGTTCTCTGCGGACCCCTGCGAGCTCTCCATAGCATGGTCGCCGCCGCCGGACTCTCCTTTCGGGGGATTATTGTGAGAGGTGTCCTGTCCCTTGATGGCCGACCACAACTCTTTCGAATTCGACGGCAATTCCGAATCCCATCCCCATCCCCACATCTCCTTTTCCTTGACCCCTTCAGCGTCAACGCCGTCTTGAACAACGCCAGGTGCATCATCCGGCTTCGGGGGATTATTGTGAGAGGCGTCCGGTCCCTTGGTGGCCGACCACAACTCTTTCGAATTCGACGGCAATTCCGAATCCCATCCCCATCCCCACGTCTGTTTCTGCTTGACCCCCTCAGCGTCAACACCCTCTTGAACAACACCAGGTGCATCATCCGGCTTCGGGGGATTATTGTGAGAGGCGTCCGGTCCGCTAATGGCCGACCACAACTCTTTCGAATTAGATGGTAATTCCGGATCCCATCCCCATCCCCACGTCTGTTTCGGCTTGACCCCCTCAGCGTCAACACCCTCTTGAACAACATCAGGTGCACCACCATCCGGCAGCTGAACATCGTTCGTCGACAACTGATCCTTGTAATTGGGGTCCATCCGTTTCTCCCACGTGGCTCCATCGTTATGAACTTGTACCGGGTTGGAGCGCACTTCAACTATCTCTCCTACAGCCAGAGGAGCCGCGAGTGCGAGGTGGGAGACAGAAAGGATGAGAAAAATCCAGAAGGATATCATATACCATCGCATTTTGTTGGATATCTGATGTTGATTAGATGATGTTGTCTCTTGAGTAGTCAAGGTGAGCACAGATCGTGAAAACGCAAAGTTCAGAATAAATAGAAGTGGGCTAAAAATTGGAGATGATAACGGATTAGCGAATTGAAAGTGAAGGAGAGGCGCCACGCACTGTTCAGCACCCAGTAACGTTGAAGTGAGCAAGGGAGTTAGAGAAAAACGTCTCGAGTACTAGACAGCTTATATATTCGCATCGGCCACCTGAAGGCTGTTGACATAAGTCACTGGCATTGACGGATGCTGTACAAGGTCAATGCCTCGGATATGAAAAATATTACATCTGAAGATAGCAGCTCAAGTATGTGTGATGAACTTGAAGTCGTTCCGTGCCACGTTCGCTTTGGCTGTAGCGGAGTGTTCACGGTAACATCCGAGTCCGCTGAGACGCTTCAACTTAGGCGCCTCAGAGGTGGCTATGCAAACTCTTGCTGGCATAACGATAATGACTGAAATGATGGATTGAATTGTTGTAACTAGTGGGTGCGTTGGCTACAGGGCCACGTAAGTAGTACGCCGTAGTTCAGTTGGTGGCATTGGTGCTGTGGGAGTGGCCAGATCGCGGAACTGGCGGAAGACGACTCGGATGTGGCAGAGCCAGTGAGCCCGGTTGATCGCAGAACAATAGAGGATGTCTGAGATGCGAGCGTGGTTGCAGTGAGTTGTGTACACAGGTGGATGCACGTGGGTGACTGGCCGCGGTTGCAAAGCACCGTACGGTGGGCTAGGCCGGCCGGCTAGTGCTGGAGCGGTGACTCAGAGCTGCGCCTCGCGGACCATCTGCCACTCTCCAAATTCCAGCCTGAATTATTCCTTTGCGTCTGGCCAGAACCGCATAGCACCTCAATTAAAGGCCCCTTTGCTGCCAGCCAGTCCCGTATCCATGCTCATGCTGTGTGCACCCAGAAGGCTGCCGTGGCTGTGTAGATAAGATGGGTGCTGCGAGTGTGGAAGAGTCGTCCAGATAGGGGAAGAGACAGAGGGAGGGGGAAAAGAGAGGGAAAAGATATCCTTGGCCGAGATTGTGTGGACAGCGGTTCGACCGGACGATCGCCGAGAACTGAAAGGCACGCTAAACGAGAGATGAAAGGAAAGACTAGGTGTGGATGTATTGAATAATAGATAGAGAGAGAGATGCCCTCCTCGACGAGTAGGAGGCCGTCTTATATACATGAGCCCTGTCTAGTGTCGGTGACCTCGGAGGTAGCTACATAAAGAAAAGTCTAAAATCGGATGAAAAGGGAGCATACGGCTGCCGCGTGGTGGCGATGTTGTGTCTTGTGTCACGGCTTGAAGCGTGTATTATGTCGAGCACGAGGCGATAAGAACAACGAGAAGAAAAGGAGAAAAGAAAGAAAAATATATCAACAACACGTGACGGCGGGCGCTCCGACGTGGAAGTCCATCAGCCCCGACGCACTCCTTACACTTGCTTGAATGCATTGCGTGTTCATCATGCGATCTTCTGCTTGTCCCACAATTAAGGTAGGAATGCATATATTCCAGTCTCGACGGACTCTCACGCATTTCTCGGTCCTTATTGTAATGTCCAGGCTCGCTGTATCTTACTGGCAGTTACTGATTTCCACACTTTTTTTTTCAATGGCCGCCAAGTTTAGTTATACCCCATTGATGATTCCAGCACCAGAGTAGTACAACATAATTAGGTAAGACCAGATTCAGTTCCTTAACAACATTTTGCACCCCTCTCATTTCATCGTCTAATCGAGCTTGTCACGAATCCGTTGCCGGTGGACAGGTAAATCGTCACGTGTACGCTAATGGCGGAGGTCGCACGAGCCCTAACCATTGAAATGAGATTAGAATATTTGTGACTTGGACTGTTTGAAGGGGAGAAGAGTCAGAGACGTACGCATTGGTGTCAACGGTTCCCTGAAACTCCCTTTGGCGCACCCGCAGTGCGGGAACGAGGCCTGAAGACCTTGGGTACGTCGCCTGGGCTTTTATAAAACCACTCTTTAAGAGATGTCATGAAGTCGGGGGTCGCGGGATGCTCTGGCTGCGGGCCTGGGCTGATGTTCTCTGCGACCCCTGCGAGCTCTCCATAGCATGGTCGCCGCCACCGCCGTTGCCGCCGTCGGACTCCTCTTTCGGGGGATTATTCGGGGGATTATTGTGAGAGGCGGCTGATCCCCTAACGGCCGACCACGAATCTTTCAAATCCAATGGCAATTCCGAATCCCATCCCCATCCCCACGTCTGTTTCGGCTTGACCCCCTCAGCGTCAACACCCTCTTGAACAACACCAGGTGCACCACCATCCGGCAGCTGAACATCGTTGTCGACAACTGATCCTTGTAGTCGGGGTCCATCCGTTTCTCCCACGTGGCTCCATCGTTAAAGACCTGTATCGGGTTGGAGCGCACTTCAACTATCTCTCCTACAGCCAGAGGACCGCGAGTGCTTGGTGGGAGACAGAAAGTGTGAGAAAAATCCAGAAGGATATCGTATACCATCGCATTTTGTTAGACATCTGATTTGATTAGATGATGTTGTCCTTTGAGTAGTCAAGGTGAGCACAGATCGTGAAAACGAAAGTTCAGAATGGATAGAAGTGGGCTAAAAATTGGAGATGATAACGGATTAGCGAATTGAAAGTGAAGGAGAGGCGACACGCACTGTCCAGCACCCAGTAACGTTGAAGTGAGCAAGGGAGTCAGAGAGAAACGTCTCGGGTAGACAGCATATATATTCAGAATCGCATCAGCCACCTGAAGGCCGTTGGCATAAATCATTGACGGAACCTGCACAAGATCAATGCCCGGATATAAAAAAGTATCACATCTGAAGATAGTAGCTCAAGTACAGTATGTGTGATGAACTTGAAGTCGTTCCGCGCCGCCGTTCGCTTTGGTGTAGTAAGGAGCTCGCGTGTGTTGCCCGTCCCCTCGCGAGGCGCACCCACACGTGCCCATGATGACTCGTGCTGCGCCTCATGCATTGTGTTGTGGCTTTGTGGTTAGATGTGTGGATTGTATTGTTGTGTTTGCGATTGTGGCATGTACTCCATTGTCCGTCTCATGTACTTATAGCTGACCTTCGGGCTTCTTTCTCATCATCGAATCCCATCTGTTTGTGTTTTGCATCTTTTTGCATCTTATCGTCTGCCTCCCCGACGTCCGTTTACGCCGTGTCCGTCATCGCATCCGAGCGAGTCGTCACGCGTTCCGTAGTCCCACCGCCGCCGCTACGTCGCATCGTCCTCTATCTCTATTCTCTGATCGGGTCTTCCTTAGAGAAGACCTTTACTGTCTCTTCACTCGTACATTCCCTTCATTTGCTGTAGCGGAGCCTGAGTGATCACGGTAATATCCGCTGAGACGCTTAGGCGCCTCAGAGGTGGCTATGCAAACTCTTGCTGGCATAACGATAATGACTGAAATGATGGATTGAATTATTGTAACTAGTGGGTGCGTGGCGAGAGTTGACACTGGCACTGGCATGGTGGCTCGGAGATGCAAACAGAGGTGGTGCAGAGATACAGTAGACACTACTAGACAGGGGATACAATGGATGTCACCGCAGCAGGTGACACTGCAGGAGAGTTTGAGCGAAAACCAGAGCGTACACGAACTAGATTACTCACTCCTCAGAGACTTCAGGGCCTCGTAATGCTACCGTAGTTCAGTCGGTGGTATTGGTGCTGTGGGAGTGGCGGAAGATGATGTGGCAGTGAACCCGGTTGATCGCAGAACAATAGAGGATGTCTGAGATGCGGGCGTGGTTGCTGCAGGTTGCAGTGAGTTGTTAGGTAACACAGGTGGATTACTGGCGGGTGCAAAGCACGTGTTGGGCTAGAGCTGGAGAATATGCATGATTGCGAGCGAGCAACAAGGGTGGGCCAGTGAGAGCAAACAAAGCCAAACAGTTAGCTAGCAAAACAGAGTAGACACTTTCGATATTGCCCCCCCTTTTCACCAACTCTTCCCCAATCCCTGTAAATTTTGCTGATGGGTAGGTTGAGTGGTATTCTACAGGAATATCCACAAACACTTGGAGATATATGCCTGATTTAAGCGACCTATGCTTCGTTGTGCACATCCCCTTAAGATATCACCCCCCTTTTTTACACATCAACTCTTCTTCAATCCCTGTAAATTTTGCAGATGGGTAGGTTGAGTGGTATTCTATAGAATTCTCCAAAAACACTTTGAGATATATGCCTGATTTAAGCGACCTATGCATCGTCGTGGATATCCGCCCTTGACTCGGACCTCCTTCCACCTTGCCTGCGAAAATATGACGTACGACTATCCCACGACATGCGGATCCCTAGTTAGGGTCACGGCACGGTACCATTTAGCGCTGATCGATGATCTTCAACTTGTATTCCAGCCTGGATTAGCATTCCCATGAGTGTCTCAGCCTGAGCATGTACATGTCAATTAAAGGCCCCCTTACTGCCAGCCAGTCCCGTATTCATGCTCATGCCGAGTGCACCCAGAAACTACCCAGAAGCCCAGGTGCCCATCACAGTAGCCATCGGTGCCCCACACAACTCGCACACACGTAGTAACAGTGACACGTTCAAGTCGCCGACAACGACCACCTCCCACCCAGCTACAATCAACGCCCCACACGCTACTGCAACATCAAATGATAACTCATATTGTACGAAAATCACGCATCGAATCCTTCATTTGAACAGTACAAGTTGATTGGGACAAACAGGCCAAAGTTGAGCACGAGCACGAGTCCTTCGAGGTTTCTACAGGTCGACTCGGAATCTCGTATCCATGCGTCGCAACCTCTTTGAGTTCACCTAGCGTCAAATAGGAGGTTAATTGTGTCTTGAGGTGTTTTGGAGGTATGTCTTGGCATAATTGTTTCTGTAATACAAAAGTTTGTCACCTGTCAGGTCATCGACCAAGATCTCAACGTCACGGTAGCTTCAGTTCAACGCCGCCCTCCCCTCTCCTCCGATGGCTCCATCAGGCTATCCAAATACCACCGTGCACTCATCCAGTACCCCTATCGACCACAGTTCATAATCTCCGTGACTCCGTCTTCATTCCCTCCTTATAACCTCACTTCCCTTTAATGCTGACTTTGAGCAGGACATTAACATGTCCGAGAGCAGCTCCGACCCGGAGCCATCCCCCATGCCGCTCACCTCCCCGATCGTGCCCTTTCTCCCATGACGGTGTCTCTCGATGGTCTTCGGTCTGCCATTTATTGCCCCAATGACGGAGCACCGCCAGTGGCCCTTCCTATCCCGCTCCCACCACTTCACACGACTTCTCCATCCTCTCCCGCCGATACGAACGATCCTTTTTTATTCTCGGCATTATTACGATAATGATATTGAACCATCTGATGTTTTATCACAAAGAGAGTATACCGCGGGACTATGACCATCCTGACTCATATGGTTCATCTTTTCCTCCTCATCTTCCTCACACTTGAATCTTACTACTACTCGTGATTACAGGCCAACCAGACACCGACTCGGACCATGATGTCTATGGCCAGCACTTGGGTCCTTCCGCAGTCTCTCATGGTGGGCGCTTTTCGGCATCCAATCTCGGCGACTTTGGCGCATCCCAGTTTACCACTGGCAATGAGCCCTACCCGCATGGGAGCTGTACTCAAAACCCAGGTTTTCGGTGCATCCACTCTGCGCTTGGCGGCGGCCGCAACCGTTCGGATAAATCTTTGACTAGTGCCTAGAACGTTGGTGTCAGGCAATGAACACTGGCAACATTTTATTTAAAAAACTCCTTTAACGTGCACTTCGAGGCCTACTGCCCCATGTAGCACTGAGAGTCTAACTCTGAGATTTGAAACTGATTATCTATGGGGGAAAGTCACGATTTCTGAGTTTGATAACACTGGCAACATGTCCGAGTACGACCGTATACGTCAGATAGCCCTTTATCTTCTTTGCTAAGTAGCACAAGTTCGATTCATGCCCAAATGCCTCGCTTTATTTTCATCCGCTCTCCCGATTAGCAGAACCGCATCTATCTCGTCCCGAAGGATTCTACCTCAGCGCGGTTATCAAGCCACTTTCATCGCTTCATTCGTGATACAACTATTAGTCTGTTGGTGGTTGGTTCGTGCAACGAGAACGAGATCACAATCGCATCGTTGGTTGCGACGATACAGACCAGTTGTTCTGGTATTCAGAGGACATTGCTCACATTGTGCTTACAGATAAGTACTTCTAACCTTCATGATATCGACCAAATGGTGTTGATCTTTTTTGTCAGACTCGATTTCGGTACGCTGACGCGGGTTGAAACCTAGGTCCACACGCAGTGACGCGTCACGTGTGTAGCTTCGGTTTCGTTGGTCGTTCGGATGCCGGGGATTGGAAAGCGGAATAGGTGGTGAATAGGTGGTGCGTTATTGGTATTGCACGATCTGGTCCGATAATTAGTACGATGATCGGGCTCGAGAGTACATGCATGGTCATGTGCGTATTTTGAGTAGCTCGGGTCGGGATTCCGAGTCAGGAACTAGTAAGTCTGGCCCAGCCGAGGTTCTGGTGTAGACATAGGCGATATAACGATAATGACGTAGAAATGGAATGGCGAGTAGAAGCACGAGGGCTGGCGACAAGGTGAAATGTGGGCGATGAAGATAGCTGATTTGACACATCATCTAGATATCTTTTGTCGCCACGCGATGCACTACTTTTTCTCCTTGAAATTACACACCTATACCTGTATGTGAGCTAGCGCTTTCCTCTCAGATGATCACTCACACCTGTGCCGAAGGCACAGTCAAAATCATGGTGTACTGTAGGCTGCCCTGGTGCTTGAACTCGATGCGTGCTCGTCATGGGCCCTTCTGCTCGTTCCGCAATCGAGGTAGGAATGCATAGATTCCAGCCTCGCGTATGTCTCGGCCCATTCGCCTCGCTGATCTTACTGCATGACTTGAATTCCACACCTTTTTTCAATACCCGCTAAGTTTAGGTATACGCCCTTGATGATTCCAGCACCAGAGAAGTACAACATAAGTAGGGAAATCAGATACAGTTGGTTAACAACATTCTGTGCCCCTCTCACACCATCGTCTAATCGAGCTGGTCAAGAATCCGTTGGCGGACAGGGAGATCGTGTGCGCTACTGGGGGAGGTCGCACGAGCCCTAAACATTGAAATTTGGGTTAGAATATTTGTGACTTGGGTTGTTTAGAGAAGGAGAGAAGAGTCGGAGACGTACGCGTTAGAGTCAACGGTTCCCTGCAACTCCCATGGCATACTACCCGCAGGACCGGAGGCAGAATGACGAGGCCTGAAGACCTTGGATGGTTGGGCTGACTCTGCAAACCAATTTTAAGAAATGTCATGAGGCCGGAGGTCGCGGGACGCTCTGATTGCGGGACAGGTCTCGCGTTCTTTGCCAACTTCTGCGAGCTCTGCATAGCATCGGCGCCGCCGTTGCCGTTGCCTTTGCTGCCGCCAACGGAGGACGCCCCCTCGGGGGATTAATGTCAGAGGGGTCCTGTTCCCAATGCCCGTCGGGCCAGGCCATTGCCCCCATGCTCTCTCCTTGATCCCCTCGGCGTCAATGTTATTGCCAGGTGCATCATCGTTGGGGTCCATCCGTTTCTCCCACGTGGCTATCTCATCTCTAAGGTCCACTTCACGTATCTCTCCTACGACTACAGGAGCCGCGAGCGCGAAGTGGAGGACAGAAAGGGTGAGAAAAATCCAGAAGGCTATCATATACCATCGCATTTTGTCGGACATCTGATATTGATTAGATGGCGTTGTCCGTTGAGTGGTCAAAGGTGAGCGCAGATCGTGAAAACACAAAGCTCAGAAAGAATAGAAGTGGGCTAAACATTCGAGATGATAACGGATTAGCGGATTGAAAGTGAAGGAGAGGCGACACGCACTGTCCGGCACCCTGTAACGTTGAAGTGAGGGGAGTTGGAGGAAAACGTCTCGAGTAGACAGCTTATATATTCTCATCGGCCAACTGAAGGCTTGATCTGTGCCATCCGCTGCTTGTTGTATGACTACCCTGGCCTCTTTTCCACCTAGGAACGTGATTGGTTAAATCATTGATGGATGCTTCACAAGATCAAGATCAATGCCTTGGATATAAAAATATTACATCTGAAGATGGTAGTTCAAGTATGTGTGATGAAGTTGTTCCGCGTCACCGTTGCTCTGGCGGTAGGCAGCGGATTGATCACGGTAACATCCGCCTAGACTCTCAGACGCTATACAAACTTTGATTTACTTTGCTGGCACTGCATACCCATATGATGAAGTGATGGATTGAGTTATGATAGCTAGTGGGAGCCAGTGCGTGGCGAGAGTTGGCATGGTAGCTCGGAGATGCAAACAGAGATGGTGTAGAGATACTGTACAGTGACACATTTATAGGAAAAGTTGGAGCAACAATCCTCAGCAGAGCGTACACAAACTAGATTACTGACATTTACTGTACTCACTCAGTGACCACTTAGTTCAGTCGGTGGAATTGGCTCATTGGGAGTGGTCAGATCGCGGGAAACGAGGTGGCGGTGAACTAGTTGATTGTAGGACAATGTAGATGCGAGTGCTGTACGTACAGTTCACAGGCGGACGCAAATTGCCCGCTGAGCTGCGACAGGGTGTAGGGAACGCGTGCTCACTGCAGCAATCTGCTGGCTGATGATCACAATAAGCCCGCTGTGATATGATCTATGATCGTTGGAACAATATTGATATCGTATGAGAGTCATAAAATGGGGTTGCCTATTATGTAAGGATTTTGCTTACATAACGTTACTGTAACTCGTAGAGGGCACAACAAGTGCGTAAATTACAAAGCGTCTTTGAACTAGTTGTTCTTGCAGACGTATCTGTCTGCGGGGACCATTTCGAAGAGGTTCTCGATCTCTCTGCTCGCTGCTAGCTGCTCACGCGCTCACGGCTGGGCTGGCACACGGTTTTTCCTATTCGCCGGACTGTGCAAAGTGCACACGCTGAGGCGAGCGGTGCCACCGCATGCTCTTCAGTCAACTACCGCCACTCTCCGCAAGCCAGGCAAGCTCCCGATCCTCTTCCGCCCATTGTCTTCCGACTCTTCCTGCAGTGGAGCTGCGGAAGCGTGCGTATTCTCGAACGCGACTCCGACTTACGCGAGCATGGTCCCGCATTACGTACTACTAGCCGCTCAAGGCGCTCAGCGTTGTAGCGACAAGCGCCGAACCCAATTGGACGCGAGAATACATCGACACGTGGCGTGAGGCGCGTGAGGGCGTGTATGCATGACGCAGACTCGGACTGTGGCAATATTCCTCGAACAGCCATCTGCATATCCTCCCTCAGAATATATATCGCTACACTCACACTCGCACTTCCACACAATTAGTTATTATCCGACGCGCTCCGGTTTGCCCCGCCACAGTTTCTCAACGTACCCGCGCTGACGGCGCAGTTCTCGCAATACGCCACCTCGTTCGCTTTGCCCGGGTTCAACTTTCGCACACCCATTCTACCGTTATTTGAAGACGCGGTGCGCGTACTCGGATCTATTGAGCCTTTGCAGGAAGGCGGAAGAGCTCGGGCGTACTCCGGAGATTGTCTAGACTGCTGTTTGAGTGGCGCAGGTGGTTGGTGGCTTGCAGGGACGTCCACAAAGACGCCGGTCGTACATCCCCAATCGCGATACTTGCAAACGCGATCCTCGTGGGATTAAACGGCCTACGGCTACTAGCACCGGCGGCTCTTCTGGGTGACCTTGTGAACTTGGTTGATGCCTCTCGGCAGATCCTTTCGGTGTACTGTTGAGACGCAGGATTCAGGAGTCTTGATGGTGTTTTGGGGGCTGTTAGTGGTCTTTGTCAGGTATTGAGCGAGTGTGTATATGGGTCCAACGTTGGGAACGTACCCGGTGAGGTGTAACAGATGATAGAAAAGGTGAAAGTGTCTCTCAGCGGGGCTGAGACCACGCAGGCAGCATTATTTTCGCTTCCCCCTATGTGTATACCGAAGCCATCTTAGATCTGAATGTCTGCAGCCTGCACGATAAGCTATAGCGCACGACCTGCAGCAGGAAATCATGCTATTCGAAGTGTTAAATGAAATACATTAATCCTCGGCTGGCCCAGTTATACCTCCGCTGTCTGCCTCTCCGGACGTTTCCAAAACTCTAAAGGTGACTTCTGAATGCGATCACGCACTATACTAAAATAGAGTTTACTGTATGTCGTCCTCCTGTTTCTGCACAATTCGATCTGAACGTGTTTGGTGCGTGGATGAGTCCATCGGCAAATCCGTTCTTTTTCAATTCCGAACTGCTGCCAAAACCGTCCAGGTCCTATCTATACTTATAATACAGGGACGAGAAATGACTTGGATGCGTCACACTCTCCGACATCGGCCAAGGGTTCTCCTATTTTTGTTTTTTTGGGTGGGCCCCGAGGTAACAAGCGCGGATCCGACAGCTTCCATGCTTGCTCGGAGTTGCTCCGCTGACATCTTCCATGCTCACTCCGCGTTTTATCTTAGCTTACCTTCACGGTGAAAGTCTAGACGCGACCCTCTACCCTTCCGTCAAGGGGGTGATCTCACGCCCTTGACCTTATATACCATTAACACCCCAAACGTGCCATCAGTGGTTGCGTAAGGCCATGATCGGCCCTTGGGATGTCGTACCTCCTCCTAACTTTGTGGTAAGCATGGCCAGATGACTGGCGCACACCTGCCACACCGTTCCGAGTCTAGTCCCCGCGCAACACACCAGCAAATACTGATTCTGCCTTTTATGTGGCTCTGATTCTCTGTTGGTGAATGTATCCTCGAGCTCTGACAAAATGTCAAGACCCGCTGTCCAAGTCGACACTGACCTAGAGAACCAACTTGATGAACTTGACAGTCCGATTGCGACCGCAGGTCAGTGAAGTGTCGTATCTCTGTTTGCTTCACACCCGGCGCAAGCTCATATTCTGCATATCCCAGCCCCAGCCCAAAGTTCGACGGCGCGATGGGTCCTCCCAAGGCCAAATTTACATTTCCCGCATCTCCCAAATCTCCCAAACCTCCCAAATTTCTGGGCTGATGAACAACCGAGTTTCGACTGTACGCTTTGGCTAGCCTTAGGAATTTCTTTTTCTTATTCGAAGCGATTATAGCCCCTCAATATGGTGACACATCCGCAACATACTGGAAACTGTATGGGTCCGAGGCGGAGATCTATGACGATAACCTTGTCGACAATCTGAGGGTAATACTAACTCAATGGTTTTCTTGGTAAGTGGCAACGCACGTCGCCGATTGCAAGTTTACATCGCAGTCTCTTACTATTGCCTTGCAGAACACGTTGTTCTCTGCCATCGTCGCATCATTCATCATCGAAATATACAAGACACTCCTACCCAGCAATGGCCAGGATGCCCCCCCGGCAGCGCCATTCGCATCAATATCGTGCTGTTTTCAGCTTTTCTGAGCATGATGAGCGCGGTTGGATGTGCTCTCATCCAGCAATGGTGTGATGACTACAAGAAGTTTGCCTATCCCCGGGCCGCTCCACACACGCGTGGGCGTGTCCGAACATTTTTATTTAAGGCCTTAAAGTCTTCCAGATGAGAAGGTTCATGAACGGATACGCTGCTCCTGCATATCTCGGTCTTCCTCTTCTTTTGGGCCCTCAGCGACTTCTTCTACATCGTCAATCGCCATTTCGGCACCGTCACCCGTTACGCCCTCATTGGTCGCTGATAATTTATGTGCTCCTCAGCGTCTCTCCCTTGATATTCACTAACTCCCCCTATAATACGCCGATGACCTCTCCACTCCGCGCTACTTTATCATCATTCGCATCATCATTCGCTTCCCCCAGTGGTTTCCTCGGTGGATCAGCCGCAAGTCTTACAGCTTAACAGGTCTTCGGTATTACAAGGGCATCCACTTCGACAGAGCTCATTTATACTCGATCGAGGCGGGAAAGCAGGCGAAGACACTTGAGCCCTATGCCATGAAGTGGCTCTTTACAGATAATGACTTCAGCGATAGCGACATGGACAAGTTCTTGGAAGGTCTCCCGGGCTACGTATCGTCGAATCACACTGAAAAGAGTCGACTGGACGAGTATCTAACCGCCGAGCACATTAAAAGTCGTATCAAGCAGCATTTCATAACGTGCGCAACGTCGGTGGAGCTCTCTGACCAAGACTGCATCGCTCGCGTGTCTTCCTGTATCAAGGCCCTCATGCTCATATTCCAATATAGTCGCAAAGAAAAGGAAAAGGGTTTTTCCTCCGAACCAGACAAACTACAAAAGGAGATAGAGTCACAGCGAATGTACATTGAAGAGCTTATAGTCGGTTTCCAAACCTTATGTGGTATGGATGATCATACGACCGCCCTGCGTGCCTCGTGCATCAGCGCGCTTGCTGTCCAGGGCCTCCTGTCTCAGCTTTTCTCACCCAATAGCAGGACTACAGACAGTTCACAGTTTCCTGCGTCACTTATCCCCGTCTATAACTACCTTTTCGCGAACGATAATACGGCCACCGTACAACAGCCTGGCAGTCCCCCCACTCCAAGTGCCGAGGAGATGTGGATGAGCCTTCTGCACGACGGACCGCTCGCTAATCTGACAAGGCTCGCCCAGGCAATTCGTGGACGAGAACAAGCACAAGCACTGTCTTCGACGCTTTCCTTCTGCTGGAAGACCCTCGACATACTCCTGACCCAACTTGGGACTATCCACTCCAACGAACCACTCGTGCACAGAATGACTTCGATAACTGCACGAGGATACTCACACGTATGTCCATGATGAAGAAATGGGCTTCCGCATGACGCCACTCCTCGAAATCCTGGACACTGTTGCCCGGGACGACGGCTCTTGATGGTGTTTTCATGCCTCCCCAAGTATCACAGCAGAGCTAATGTCGTGTTTGGAAAGGAGTATCTCCGTAACGGTGATCTTCTGGAAGCCTTTGCCCAGTGTCTCCCAGACTTCATCGCGAAAAACCCTCCCGATGTGTGCACGAATCTCATGGAAAAGGTCGTTAATCGCGATAATCTATGGACCAGTCTACAAGTGAATCTCTGGAATACCCAGAGATTCGAAAGCCCCATCCCCGACAAGCTCCGCATCTTCGAGGACTGCTGTACCGTGCTCGATATAACGTTCTCGATCCTGGAAGATTCGCAAGAAGTGGACTGGCGTGCGCCAGAATTCGGCTCGCTATCAAACCACTTCGAATCACTCATCGCTCATTGTTTCCAAGGCGCATTTATGGGTCGGGCGACCAGCTTCCGCGTCGGTATTATCAGGGCTCGATTTTGCAAAGCCCTTCTAGCTCAGTTTTGGAAAGATACCGACCGCGAAGGCACCGTATCGTTTCGATCACAGTGGGACGTTGCTTCTCTCGCAAGACTAATCACTGTTCTCGGTATTCGGGATAAAGAAGATACAGGGTTCTGGGATTCCTACGTCAATGGGGGTCACATTGGGGCAAATTTCACGACCAAAGCTCTCGAAATGATCGATATGGCCGCGAGGGATGGTCCTCTACTGATCTTTTGCCAGTTAGGGCGGTTGGTCGTAACGGCGATGCCACTCAATCAGTCCGGCCTGGAACCGGAGGATGTGGAGAAGGTGCTGAACCTACAGACGAAAGTGGTCGAGAACAAGCGCCTGCCTCTGAAGCATGCCTCTCATATAGTCTGGGAGGAATTAGGCCAACTGCAAGAACAAGTAAGTGATCTCTGTGCCAAAAACACTGGCAAGGATAGAAAGCTATTGGAGCTCCTGCTTCGGATAATCGGCAAAGTCTTTCATCTTCGCTCTTCTGGCTCAATAGACTCTGGTCAACGCGAACCTGCGGAGCAACGACGCAGTTTCGGCTCCGACTCCACCGCATTTAGCGGAGGACCATCTAGTGATGGCGAGGACGGATTTGAACGTGCGGGCTCTTTATTAATTCCTCGCGCTACTACTGACTTGCGGCCAGACTCGAGTTCCAACAGCTGTTCATCTTTCCACAGCACAGCACAAGTGACCCCTGGGGTCGGGATCGTGCATCGGTACTTCGGTACTCCGCTATCGACCATTCCGCCTTTCCCCAGTCCCCACTTTCCATACATGAGCGCTGGTCAACGAGGTGATCACATGTCTACGAGGCGGACTTTTTCAGCTACCATGCCAGCCCTTGCAACTGGAGCGAGTACTAGTGCACAATTCGCATCGCCCACAGATGCGCCGACAATTCTTCGGGGTCATGCGATTGCTTCTTCACATATATCCTCCGACCAGGTCGATTAAGCACGTCTCCTACCTTCGAGGAAAAGTGACCCCTTCGATTCCTCAGCGAACAATGTGTCGTATGTTATATGGTATGTCATACTTCGCGTATCTGTCGACACTGACGCTCATTCTGTCATGCTTTCGTCGAAGGCATCCGGGCATGCAGTGGACAGTATCAAACACGTTTTGTACTCTCTGTGCTTTCGGCGTGGATAACTTATATTTATAGATTACGGAACATGTCTTGTTCAGCATGTACTGTTCTCCTCAAGTTCTCGCATTTCGTTTGTCAAGACTGTACCATCCATTACCTACTAGTACCGATTTTTTAGTTAGCTTCGTACTGTATTATTGTAGCGAAAGAGTATTTTTGAGACTGCGATTGACGTGGATTGCGAATTTCTACGTGGTTATCGTGTTTCAGCTGCGCAGTAAATTGCCACCATGACGACGTACTACAGTCCGCTTTCTCGTCTGGTTCCGTCAAGTTACTGTCTCGTTGTGGCGGCCACGATGACGTGGCGTGGCGTGGTTCAAATTTATGATCACGTGAACAGCCCTGCTGGGATGCCAAGCCTTGTGCCAAGCGTCATGCTGTGATAGAAGTCAAATCATCTGTCATACACTTTCCCATGTCATAAAGGTCACGCAGGGAATCACTGGAACTCTTTCTAACAGTCGGCCAGGTGCGGACCTCCTTACCGTTTAGTTAATCGGGCCGATTCGGCCCGAAAGGGATGAGTTGGATCAGACATTCGGACCACCGTGACTTGTACCCAAAAGTTGTGCACAAGACCGGCGTAGCCTGGGCGCGAGTTTCGTGATATAGGCCGCAAGATATGCTGTGAACGGCCTTTGGGATGCCGTAACGTATTCTGCTATTGTGGCGAGGCATACAGTCAGATGACTGGGCGTCTTTGACGTCGGGCGCATCCTCCAGCCCCTTCATATAACATGTTCCAGACCTGAGCAATACACCAGCAAACACAGATTTTGCCCTTTAAGTGCGGCCACGTATCGTCGGTGAAAGTATAGTATCCTACAACAAGGCGATGCCAAAACCATCCCCTGACGTAGAGAATCAAGGTTCAAATGCAGGTCAGTGCCATATATCTGTCTGTATCATCCGACGCAAGTTCATGTCCTGTATACAGTCCGGAACTCGACGACGCAAAAGCTCCCAAGGCATAATTTACCTCATTTGCACGTCCCGAACTTTTGGGCCCAATACGACAAACAAAATCTTGATCGTACGCTTTAACCGAAGAAATTGCGCCTTTCTGACTTGTAATCCTATAGCCCCTAAATATGGCGACACGTCCGCCACATACTGGAAATTGTATGGGTCCGAGGCAGAGATCTATGACGAGAACCTTGTCGATAGTTTGAAGGGCAATACTGGCTCAATGGTTTTCCTGGTGAGTGGTGGGCGAACATGGGCGATTTCGCGTTTATATTACGTCGCTTACGATCACCTTGCAGAACACTTTGTTCTCTGCCATCGTCGCAGCATTCATCATCGAGATATACAGGATGCTCCTCCCCAGCAGTGATCAGAGCGCCACCGTGACGAATAGCTCCCAGAGTACCGCCGTTCGCATCAATATCGTGCTGTTTATCAGCTTCTTCCTAAGCATAATGAGCGCGATTGGATGTGCTCTCATCCAGCAGTGGTGCGATGAATACAAGAAGTTTGCCTATCCCCGGGCCGCACCACACACGCGTGGACGCGTCCGAACATATTTGTTTCAAGGCATCAAAGTTTTCCAGATGAGGAGGTTCATGTATGGGATACACGTGCTTTTGCATATCTCAGTCTTCCTCTTCTTTTGGGCCCTCAGCGACTTCTTCTACATCATCAACCAAGACTTTGGCACTGTCACCTGCTATTCCGTCGTTGGGTTATTGGCGGTCTATGTGCTCCTCAGCATCTCTCCCTTGGTATTCAGTAACTCCCCTTATAACACGCCGATGACCCCTCCAATCCGCGCTGCCGGCATCATCCTCCGTATCGTCATTCGCTCCCCGCTGTGGTTCCCTCGGTGGATCCGTAATCAGCCCTTCGACCTAACAGGGCTTCAGTATTACGTGGGCATCCACTTCGACAGAGCGCGTTTATATGCGATTGAGGCGGAAAAGCGGGCAGATAAGCTCGAGCCCTATGCAATGCAATGGCTCTTTACAGATAATGACTTCAGCGACAGCGACATGGACAAGTTCTTGGAAGGCCTTCCGGGCTACATGTCATCGAATCACACCGAAAAGGGTCAATTGGACGAGTATCTAACCGCTGAACACATTAAAAGTCGTATCAAGCAGCATTTCATAACGTGCGCAACGTCTGCGGAGCTTTCTGACGAAGCAAGCATTGCGCGCGTGTCGTCCTGCGTCAAGGCCCTCCAGCTCATATTCCAATACAGCCGCAAGTGCAAGGAGGATTCTCTCGAGTCGGACAAGCTCAAAAAGGAGTTAAATTTGCAGCGGACGTACATTCAAGGGCTTATAGACGATTTCCAAACCTTATGTGGTATGGACGACCCAACAATCGCTCTGCGCGCCTCGTGCATTAGCGCGCTCGCTGTCCAGGGCTTCTTGTCTCGACTTGCCCCACCCAATGGCGGGGCGACAGACAGTTCGCAGTTTCCTGTGTCACTTATTCCCATCTATAACTTTCTTTTTCCGAACGACAATACGGCCACCGTACCGCAGCTCGCCGATCTCCCCACACCAAGTGCCATGGAGATGGTGTGGATGAACCTTTTTCACGACGGGCCTCTCGCCAATCTGACAAAGCTCGCTCAAGCTATTCGTGTCAGAGATCATGCTCCACCCTCGAGCCTTTCCTTCTGCTGGAAGACCCTTGACATGCTCCTGACCCAACTTAGGAGTATTGATTCCGAGGAGTACACTCAAACGCAGAGCGACTTCGATAACCTGCACGAGAATACCCGCAAGTACGTCCATGACGACGAGCGGGGCTTCCGCGTCACGCCACTCCTCGGAATCTTGAACAGTGTTGCGCGAGGACGGCGGCTTTTATGGGTGTTTTTAGGCCACCCCAAGTATCACAGCAGAGTTGATATCGTGTTTGGGAAGGAGTATCTTCGGAACGGCGAACTCCTCGAAGGCTTCGCGCATTGCCTCCCAGGATTTATCGCGAAACATTCTGCTGAAGTATGCAGAAACTTTATGGAAAAGGTCGTTAGTCGTGATGACCTATGGACCAGTCTACAGGTGAATCTCTGGAATACCCAAAGGTCCGACTGCCCCATCCCCGACAAGCTCCGCGTCTTCGAGGACTGCTGTACCGTGCTTGATATAGCATTCTCTGTCCTGGAAGATTCGCAGGAAGTGGACTGGCGTGCGCCAGAATTCGGCTCGCTATCAAACCACTTTGAATCATTCATCACTCATTGCTTCCAAGGCGCATTTATGGGTCGGGCGACCAGCTTCCGCGTCGGTATTATCAAGGCTCGATTCTGCAAAGCTCTTCTAGCTCAGTTTTGGGACGACATCGTCCGTGAAGGCACTGTATCCTTCCGATCGCAATGGGATGTTGCCTCTCTCGCGAGACTAATCTGCCATTTGGGTTTACGGGACAAAGAGGACGCAGATTTTTGGGATTCCTACGTCAACGGGGGTCATATTGGGGCAGATTTTACGGCCAAAGCCCTTGGAATGATCGACACAACCGCGAGGGATGGTCCGCTATTGATCTTTTGTCAATTAGTGCATTTGGCTGCAACGGCAGTACCACTCAATCAATCTGGCCTGGAAGCCAAGGACATAGAGAAGGTGTGGAAGCTACAGTTGGAAACGATCGAGAGCCAGCGCCTACCCCTGAATCGCGCCTCCGACGTAGTTTGGAAGGCACTTGCTCAACTGCGAGAACTGGTGGACGAACTCCGTGGCAAAAATGTTGGCAAGGATAGAAAAATATTGGAGCGCCTGCTTCGGACGATCGACAAAGTCTTTCATCTTCGCTCTTCTGGCTCAATGGACTCTGGTCACAGCGAACCTGTCGAGGGACGACCTAGTTTCGACTCCAGGCCCACCGCGGTCAATGGAGGGCCGTCTAGTGGTACACGCACAAGCGCAGGCGAGGACGACTTTGAACGTGCGTGCGAGCTCTTTGTTGATATCATAGAGCCTTTATTGACTTGCAGCCAGGATCGAGTTCCCACAGCCTTTCATCTTTCCACAGCACTTTGCAATTGACCCCTGGCGTCGGGATCGTGCACCGATCCTTAGGTACTTTCCTATCGACCATTCCTCCTGTGATCCCCGGACCCCACTTCCAATATATGAGCTCTAGTCAACGCCGCGTTTACTCGTCTACGAGACGCGCTTCTTCAGGATCTAGTTCTACCAGGCCGAACGTATCTCGAGCAAGTACAAGTGCATTATACACCACATGCGAAGATGCGCCCACTGTTCTTGACAGTCCCCGGGCCGCGACTACTACCTCATATATGTCCTCCGATCCCAACGACGAAACTCTATTATGCACATCTCCTACCTTTGAAGAACCTCCAAATTGTCCGTGAACGGTGTATCAAATAGTATGCATACTGTCATATTTCTTGGCACTGGCACTCATTCTCTTCTGTTAGGCTCCCGCTGAAGGTATTCAGGCGATGACAAGATCAAACGTTTTATGTTTTCGGCATAGATATTCTATAATTATCGATGACGTGGCATGTGTCTCGTTCAACGTACAATGTTCTCCTCAACTTCTCGCATTTCGTTCCACAGATACCCGCACCATTACTTACCAAATTTTCTGAGAAATGTAGCTTAAAATGAATCGCCACAGTAATGATTCTACTGTCCTCTTTCTCGACCAAGTTTGGTTGTGTCGACAACGTGGTCATCTTTGAGCTTCATTCGGCTGACGCGCACCGCATCGTTACTTGGCAACGAGGCTGAGCCCGGAGGAAGAGGAAACGGGGCAGAGTTGAGCGAGAAAAATAGAATAAGGGCGATGGGCGTCGACAGCAAGAGGTGGCGGGTCGGGTACGGCCTTTACAGTATAATGAGGCCCGCTATCGCCTTGCGCCTCGTAAGCTGCTCTCACGCCGGGCCTGCCTTGCTTTTATAATTCTCGGATATGCTGTTGTAGCGCGGTAGAGCCGCGCATGTGAGCCTGGAAGGATAGAGATTAAAAGATCCTACTAGTATATAAAAGAGAGAAAGTCAGCGTTCAACCAGATGGCAAAACTCACGTCGGCTTGACGGCTCGGGCTGTCATTGTGTCGCTGTGTCATTCGGGTGAAGTGCAGAAGGTTATAAGGGAGAGAAAGCACGCGGGAGAGAGCAAACGGAGGAGGGGGAAGCGATGTTTGACCGTGGTCCCGTGACGCGGGGCACGTGACGGTAAGATGGGGGGGCCAGGCTTTGAGCGAGGGCTGAGTCTGCGAGCGTGCGGCTGTCTCGATACAAATAAAAATACTATATTTTTAGAAAGTCTGATGTGGGTAAAGTACCAAGCAGGAGAACGATGCGAGACTCGAGGGTCCTATGCGCCAAACCGAGCCGTTGAGTCATCATGCATCATGCATCACGCGCGCTTTACCCTTTTGTACATATGTTACAGTATGGTACGATGTGGTTCTCCACTCTTCGCTCTTCGACCGGAGGGCCCTAGGCGCCAAACCGGTTGCCAAGTCGCTACATGCGTCTTGCCCTCCAGTTGATCGTTGATACAGTATCTGTCCTTCTAGTTCTGCCAGTGTCCTCCCAAACACACTCACGCGCGGCGCGACCCAACCATACTACGTGTCTACATCCGTCCGACAAAAACAGGGTAGTTCACAGCCTCGACCGTGCTACTCCTCTCCCGTAGTCCAAAATCCATCCGCAGCGAGAAACCAAATGGAAAGAAGAAGGAAGATAAAATAAAATAAAATAAGCCCCCCACCACCATTAAAACGGGTTTTCAGAGATCGAGTAGTAGCTTGGCGGAATCTCTTGTGGCGCACGGCTGGGCCGGTGGTACCGGTTCGGTGATGCGCCCAGCATCTGAGTGTTGTATGATACCACCCTCGCCCTCCTCGAGCGTGCTCGCGAGTCCGAGTCCGCCCTCCCCGCGCCGGCGCATCTCTGCCTCTTTGAAGGACAACGGGCGATACGGCTGTGCTACTGGGAAGCCTTGAGTTAACCCTGCGCTGCTGTAGGAGTTACTGCGTGCGTGATTCAATGATCCAGGGGGGAAAGAGGCATGCAACCCATCGTTCGACGTAGGCGCGTATTGCGAACCCGATGATGACGCAGTGGCTCCGCCTGCTCCTCCTTGTGTACTGCCCATAAGCGCCTGACTGTCGCGGTATTGTCGCATGCTACCGTCAGCGCTGTATGTGGGTGAGGTGGTTCCGGAGAGAACGCTCGAGGGAGGCTCATAGCTGAACGGGGTGACCACGGCCCCCGCGAGATCGGAGGGACCAGCTTGCCGCATGACCCGATTAGGGTCAAAGTTACCGGCGACTTCGTCACGGTGGCGTCTGCGGCGCCAGCAAAGGAGAAAGATGATAATGGCGGCGGCAAGGGCGATAATGCCTCCGGCAGCTCCACCAGCGATCGCAGCAGTGTTGCTTTTAGGACTGGATGAGCTATACGGCACAAGGATAATTGTCATTTGAAGGGTGGTAGTGAATATCAAGCCATTGTCTTCTGATGATCTGAAAAAAGTATGTTAGACGAGAAGAATGGCACTCATTAAGTATATGTGCGTACATCAGTTCGGATGAAAATATAGAAGTCAATGTGGAAGTGATAGGCGGAGCACCCGAGCTTTGGGTAGCTGGATCGACTGTGATTGTGGTGACACCAGTAATGGCAGCGATGGGCGTGGTAGTTGGTTGTGATATAGTAGTCTGCGGGGGTTGGTGGCGGGTTCGGCTGTGGCGTTGGGCTCGGGAGGGTGGGCGTGGTAGACGAGTAGGTAGGATGCGAACTGGTAGAGTAGTATGTGAACTGGAAGAAGTGGTAGTATGTGGACTGGTACGGGAAGTGGAAAGTGGTGGTATGTGAACTGGTAGAAGAAGTGGTAGTGGTAGTGGTAGTATGTGAACTGATAGAAGACGTGGTAGAAGAGGTAGAACGTGTAGAAGACGTGGTAGAAGACGTGGTAGAAGACGTGGTAGAAGACGTGGTATAAGACGTGGTAGAAGACGTGGTAGAAGACGTGGTAGACTGGTAGACGAGGACGAGGTAACTGAAGAGGTAGAGGAGTGGCCTGCAGTCGGTGGAGCGGGAGACGTATAAACTACAACAGAAGTGGGACTGGGTTGGGCCGAAGTAAGTACAGCAGGAGTGGGACTGGGTTGGGCCGAAGTAGGTACAGGGGCGGGCGAGGCACTACATAAGATGAAGCAGGAGGCGGCGGCGGCGCGGGCCCTTGAGAGGCTGCGGTGGTCGCAGGAGCGGCAGGAGCGGCTGAAGCGCGTGTAGACATGGGGTTCGCCGCAATGGGGAGAGGAAGAGAGGAAGAGTAAAACTGGACAATAAAAGAAAAAGCGGCGGATCGGGAATGACAAGGGCGCAAGATGATTGTCAAAAGACGTCAACGCCAAGCGCGAAGGGGGAGGACATGCCGCAGCACCCTATGACAGGACAAGGCAAGGTCGTGCGAGCCGGAATGTCCAAGGAAGGGTGTAGGGTTGCGTCCAAAGCCCAAAGATGAAATCCATGGGGGAGACGAACGTAGCGTCATTTCCATGCATAGAAAAACGGGAAAAAATTGCTCACCGCCCAACCAGCGTTCATCAGAGTGATTAGTTGGGAGTTGCACTGGAGTTTGCTGATAGGTGGTGGGTTCGTGGTTAACGGCGGCCAGACTAACTGCATGCAGTAGTCCCTGCTCCACGCGTCAGGCACTGCCCCACTGGATACGATGCCAGGCCACAGCATAGCCCCACTAAATTGATTGTTCGCCAATCAATCTATCATAGTCAGGTGCCGTCCATACCGTGCTTGTCGGGTGGAAAGCACATGTGAGCTCTTAACTCACGTATTGTTATCCCACGATGTTGCATATGTTGGTCCCCGATTACTGTATGTCCCATATCCTGTTTGGGAAGGAACGAGTATCTTCGGCGGAACGGTGATGATGAGTGATCTGAAGCCTTCGCGGATTGTCAGGGTTTATCGCAATTCATTCTGCTGAAGTATGCAGGGCTTTATAAGAAAGGTCGTTAGTCGTGATGATCTATGGACCAGTCTACAGTACCGGCGGTGAATCTCTGGAATTCCCAGAGGTCCGACACCGCCGAAAAAGCTCCGCATCTTCGAGGACTGCTGAACCGTGCTTGATATAACATTCTTGGTCCCGGAAGATTCACAGGAAGTGGGCTGGCACCAGAAACCAGAATCGAACCGCTTTGAATCACTCATCGTCACTCTGTAAGATCTCTCAGATCCCACGCTCAAGCTCGGAACGGATTGAACTTCGGCGTCGGAGCGCTTGTCCTCACGTGGCCTTTGTCGATTCTCTTTTTCTTTTTCTCTTCTTTTCTCGCGTCGTCCTTCGACAGCTGCGACACAAGACGAAACGACATATGCATTGCAATCACAGTTCGCCCTCACTGCCCTCACCTCCTCCCCCTTCTTTCATACCTCCCGTCTCGCCGCTCTCGGACAACACCTACCGACACAAAGCCGCCACCACGCGCAGGCGTACGCTCTCCCTTTTATCTCATTTTAGTCTCTCCTTTGTACGGTTACACCTATTCATTCCCTATCATCGGTACCGCCGAGGTCGTCTCTACTATACAAACCCTAGGCATACCCGACCGGTAGCGCGCATGTATGTAAGACAACCCTCCTTACTCGTGGAGGAGGGGCATCGCGAGCATCACGCTCAATCATAAGTCTCTCTCTCTTTCATTTATCTCTCTGTGCGTTGTCTTTCCCTCTTTGGTGATCGTCTTGGTGGAACCACTGTCCACGTCGTCTTGACTGACCTCTCGCGCTCTCGCTCTTCTCGAGTTTCTGCTCCCCTTGGTCTCCTTTATCTTCTCTCTCCCTGCTTGAATGACACACTCACCTCCACAGCCACTATCTTAGTTTCAACTCATTTTTTCCAAGGTGCTTTCATGGGTCGGGCGACCAGCTTCCACGTCGATATTATCAAGGCTCGATTTTGCAAAGCTCTTCAGCTCAGTTTCGGGACGACAGCGACCGCGACGGCACTGTATCCATCCGATCACAATGGGGATGTTACGTCTCTCGTGAGGCTAATTTGCTATTTGGGTTTACTGGACAAAGAGGATGCAGTTTTCTGATGGAATCGATCAAGAGCAAGCGTCTACCTTGAATCGCGCCTCTGACATAGTTTGGAAGGTATTTGATCAACTGCGAGAACTGGTGAAGGAGCTCCGTGGCAAAAATCTTGGTAAGGATGGAAAAATCTTGGAGTGCCTGCGTCGGATGATCGACAAAGTTTTCTAGCTCAAGGGACCCTAGTGAAAGAGAACCTGTCGAGGTACGACTTAGTTTTGACTCCAGCTCCACCGCAGTCATTGGAGGGCCGTCTAGTGATACACAGACAACCGAAGGCCAGGACGACTTTTGACGTGCGTGCGAGCTCCTTATTGATTCCATAGTGCCTATATTGACATGCAGCCAGGGTCAATTTCTCACAGCCTCTCATCTTTCCACAGCACAGCGCAAGTGACCCCTGGCATCGGGATCGTGCGTCGATTCTTAGTTACTTTCTTATCGGCCATTCCTCCTGTGATCCCTGGAACCCACTTCCTTCCATACATGGGTACTGGTCAACGCCGCATTTACTCGTCTACGAGACGCACTGCTTCGGCATATATAAGGCTACATTTCGCAGAAATGGTAACGGTAACTAATGGTACGGTGTCTGTCGAAGAAAATACGAGAACTTGCTGAATGAGAGACATACCCCGTCATCAACAATTATAGGATATCAATGCCGAAAACACAAAACTTTTGGTCTTGTCGCCGCCCGGATACCTTCAGCGGAAGCCCAACTGAAGGAGAACGAGTGCCACTGCCAAGAAATATCCGGTATGACATACTATTTGATATACCTTCACGGACAATTTGGAGGACAGGTAAAATATGTGCATAATTGACCTTCGTCGCTGAGGTCGGAGGGCATATATGAATCGCGGGACTTTGAAGAACAGTGGGCGCATCGTGCAGGTGCGTGCTCGAGTTACAACCCTCGACCTGGTTAGGTGGCGAAAGCGTACTTTTGAGACTGATTGACAGGTTTCATGGATTATCAATTTCTACGTGACTTCCATGTTTCAACTACCGTGACTTGCTACAGTCGACTCTCCTAATGGATACCTCTCGGATAGTTCTAGAGGTATGTGTTACTAGGGAGTATCTGTTCCTCGAGAGGACGGTATTTCGGCCCACTTGAGATCTGAGATCTAGTACTGTATTTTCACTCTAATACAGTAGTCAGAAAATGGAAGGTCAACGGGCATCGTCAGACAGAAGTGGGTAGCTTCAGATCAGCGATAAGATTAGGGCGTGAATGATAGCAGATGTATCGGGGGGCGAAGGGCGGGTACAGAAAACAAAACTGGGTACTGTAATAGAGCATATTAGTTGTGATGTATTACAATTATTTGGCATCACTAGGGCGCTGGAGCGCGTGAACCGAGCCGCGCCAGCTCGATTTCTACAGATTGTTCCATGGCAAAGTCGGATCGTGTGCGCTGAGCATGCGAACGACGTCTACTTGTTTCCAATGCAATGCGAGAAGGAATGGGGTCTCCCCGTCATTGTTCCTGGCTGTCAGATCGGCCCTGCGCTGAACAAGCAGGCGGGCGACTTCTACTTGTCCATGACGTGACGCGAGATGTAATGGTGTGTTCCCATCCCTGTTCCGGTGGGCTGTCCGAGTCAGATCCACGCTATGCTCAATAAACATGCGAGTGACGTCTACTTGTGCCCGGTCCAACGCGAGATGTAATGGTGTTTCCCCATATCTGTCCTGGGCTGTCGGATCCGCCCCATGCTCAACAAGTATGCGAGCAATATCTAATTCCCCCACTTTTAACGCGAGATGTAGCGAAGTCCACCCGTCCTTGTCCTGGGCTGTTACATCCGCGCCGCGCTCAACGAGCATGCGAGCGACGTCTATTTTCCCCATTTTCGACGCGAGATGTAATGGTGTCTGCCCGTCCCTAGTATTCTGGGCCGTCACATCCGCGCTGCGCCCAATAAGCATGCGAACGACGTCTACTTGTCCCCAATACGATGCGAGATGTAATGCAGTCTGCCCGTCATTGTTCTGGGCCGTCACATCCGCGCCGCGCTCAATAAGCATGCGAGCGACGTCTACTTGTCCCCAACGCGATGCGAGATGTAATGCAGTCTGCCCGTCATTGTTCTGGGCTGTCACATCCGCCCTGCGCTCATGATCAATTAGCATGCGAGCGACATCCGCTTCTTTCCACAGCAACGCGATGTGTAAGGGTGTCTCCCCGCGTTTATTCTGGGCTGTCGCATTTGCACCGCGCTCGATAAGCATGAGAGTGACATCTACTTGTCCCTGACACGACGAGAGATGTAGTGGTGTATCCCCGTCCCCGTTCCGGGCCGTCAGATCCGCGTTGCGTTCAATAAGCATGCGAGCGATATCGATTTGTCCCCAATACGACGCGAGATGTAATGGAGTCTGCCCGTTATTGTTTTGGGTTGTCATATCTGTGCTGTGCTCAATAATTATGCGAGCGATGCCCACTTGTCTCTCCTGCAACGCGATATGTAATGGTGTCTCCCCGCGTTTATTCTGGGCTGTCGCATTCGCACCGCGCTCAATAAGAACGCGAGCGATGTCTATATTCCGCACTTTCGACGCGAGATGTAACGGAGTCTGCCCGTCATTGTTCTGAGCGGTCATATCCGCGCTGCGCTCAATAAGCATGCGAGCAACGTCTACTTGTCCCAAATATGACGCGAGATGTAATGGAGTCAGCCCGTCATTGTTCCGGGCTGTCACACCCGCGTCGCGCTCAAGAAGCATTCGAGCGACGTCCACTTGTCTCCCCTTCAACGCGATATGTAAAGGTGTATCCCCGCGTTTATTCTGGGCTGTTGCATCAGTGCCGCGCTCAATAAGCATGCGAGCGACGTCCACTTGTCCCTTCTGCAACGCTAGATGTAATGGTGTCTCCCCGCTTTTATTCTGGGCTGTCGCGTCTGCGCCGCACTCAATAAGCTTGCCAGCAGCTTTCACGTGTCCGTATCGTGAGGCCAGATGCAATGGAGTCAAATTGTCGGTGGAGTCTCGAGAGCACGCGTCCTGTGAGTTCTCAATGATGAGGAACTCTACAACAAAATGTACTCCCCAAGAAGCGGCATAATGCAAGGCGGGTCGGAGAAGTGGCCGCGGCTGCGGAGTTTCGTTTCGTGGCCAAAAGGGGTCGTATATCCAGATAGAGATCGCAAGATGTGGTTTGCTCGGGTCAAATAGTTGTTTCATCCCATCCTCCACATTTCGCGACACGACTCGAACGGGCATGATCAACCCAGTGCTCCGCAGCATATTCAGCAGAGGGAAATCTTTCAGGCTGTCGCTGGTGACATCCGTATCAAGATGTAGAAGAATTCCCAAACAGATTTGTGATGCAAGGGTATGCGCAGGTGTCATAGAAATATGATAACGGCGGGAAATGATGTCGGTTGCTTCGGCAAGGCGGGTGGACGTCAAGAATTCCTTAACGGAAAAATGACAGAATTGTATGACGGGGGAACCTTGGTCGTTGACAAGGCAAGTAAGTGGAACATGTAGACAATACGGCATCAGCTGAATGTTCCTGGCGCCAATCCTCATAAAATTTCGGTATTAATCCTGCCTCGAAATCGAATGCGAGCAAGTCGGCCAATTCCTTGACGCGAAGTGGGCGAGAAGCCACTGAGACGAACTGAAACATGCGATGAGCGAACTCCCAGTTTGCGTTCTTGATCCCTCGCAGGGTACGCTCGTATGTCTCGTCCAGCGTCTCTGGTAACTCGGCCAGTGCACTCTGGATACGTGCTGGGGTGCAGTCGCAAATGTGGACCAACTGACAATCCACCCATCTAAACCTACGTCACAGAAATGAGCAAGAGTCGCCAACAGTTCAGTATCGACGTCTTACATGCCATTTGATTTATTCGTAAGGGCGTCTAAGGCCAGTTTCCTGTGCCTCTCTTTCCACCTTGCTTCTTTTGTACGCGAGTTGACAGACTTGATGTAGTCCTCGATATCCCTCTTTGTCCACCCTCGTCATGCAGGGAAATAGAGCGGAAATTAAAAGGATTGATGACATCCTTGTGTAAGGAGGAGTATCTGGCTGGGCTCGCACAGTCCACGCCGATGCGTTCCGTTCCACATTACGAGCCGTCCAGCGCCCTAGCGTCGGGATGCCCTTCGACGTGCTGACTCCATCCCAATCAGGACCGCGTAGCAAGGCTCGATCCACTGTATTGAGTCGACCTACGTTACATTCCTTTCCTGTCTCTCTCATGTCACCTTGTCGTATTTTTTTTTTTTTTTTTTTTTTTAAATCCGAATTTATATTCCGCAACGCGTGCAACTAGGCACAGAGGCGGTCGCCTAGTTTTTACCTGAGCGTTATGAGTTTACATGTGCGAGTAGTAAGTTGAGATGGCTTGAAGCCATCTATAGGTAAATAGTAATAATGTTAAATGGTGGTCTGTGAGTTTATGTAGGTGTAGCGGGGGTCGCTCCGCCACGGAAAAGAAGACCCTGTGCCTCAGTCTGGTTCCCAGACTGCCCGCGGTTTATTGCAGGCCCTCGTCTCTCTATGAATCGAAGCAGCATTTGTACGCGCTTCGGGGTTTCGAGAGTTGTCTGAGGCTTTGTGTGCGGCCTTTGTGTTAAATTTGAGGCGCGCGTTTGTGAATATGGGCAGTGCATGATGACATGCTCGACGGTTTGGATGGGTTCGCCGCATTGGCAAGCGACTTGGTCTGGAGTGTGCAGAGGGAAGAACCGTTGGGTTACTCCCCTGTAAAAGCGTGACCTGTATAAACGATAAAAGTCGAATGGTTAGTCTAGAGAACTTAGCTTTGGGTGCGTTTGTAGCGGGTGTGGCGGTCATATTTCCCAGTGTTAGCGGGTGGTTGGAGTTTGTATGGAAAGTGTGATGGTTTTTCCATCTGGTGGGGTAGTTAGTGTTGTTCGATAGACATCGACGTGTGTGTCGCTTGGTTATACCGCGCCTCCCACGCTGCTATAGCAGCGCGTTCGGCTTGTTGTGCTTGGTTGTTAAGCGTTTGTGGTTCGTTGAAGTTGGTCAGGTCTGCGGTTCTGACCGCTTCTAGTGCGAGTTGTCTTGTTCTTTGGAATCCTATGAATTGGGGTTTTTTGGGGAGCCAAAGGAACGTGATGTTGATGTTAGGGTACTTATCTATTAGTTTATCCAATCGTTCGAGTATTTTGATGGATTCTGCTTGGTCTTCATGCGGAGAGGCGTCTAGTGCCATTTTCAAAGCACCTGCAGACGTCAATGCTATCGCAGTGAGTTTGTGTTGTTGTTCTGGGTGTACGTCTAGAAAGGAGGTGAGCGTATCGAGCCGGAGTGGATGGCACGTAGCATGTATCTTGCTCCGTCACGTTTCTCCGAGTACTCTTTCCGCATGGTGTCTTCCTTTCCTTCTTGATATAGGGCCGCGGATGTGGTGCCTATTTGTTTTCCATCCGCGCGTCCTTGTTTGATATATTCCGTTACAGAAAATGTTAATTGTTTCCCCTTCTCGGCAGGCTGTTGTTAGAATGTTGCGACATTCTCATAGTCCCAGTCTTTTTGCTTGAGTATGGTCCGTACTTGTCCATCCCAGTGCGGTGCTCTAGGAGGTAAGTCAGGGAATGGGTTTACTCGTGGCCCATTTGCGGGACTTTGGCTGCAAGTGAGCGTAGGGTTGTTTTCAGGCTATTTCTGTTTGACGCCGGGAGTGGTAAGCCGTTAGGGTCTGGAGAGTGCCACGCACCTCTAGTCGTTTGAGTAGTTGGCTTCCTTTTGGGGCTTTGTAGAGTCTGAAAGCCGTTTTTTGGACTAACATGTTAAGGCGTAGGTCCATCGGGAGGATGTTAGGAGTTGGTGTAGGGGTTCACGCGGGGTTGTTCGGAAAGTGCCCGAGATTTGTTTGACCGCGTCGTTTTGGACTACTTGTAGTTTTTAACTAGTGTGATTTGCTTACCCGTGTACCATAGCTGACAGCCATATGTAAGGACTGGTAAGCAAATGGCGTTGTACGCCAGTCTCCATTTTGCCTGGTCAAGTCCGCGAACAGAATTACCAGAAGCTGTAGTGATTAAGAGACGCTCTTGCTCTGTTGCACATTACCTCTACGTGGTGTTTCCAGGATAGTTTGCTGTCGAAGAAGAAACCTAGATACTTTACCGTGTCCGCTGTCGGACCCTGTAGTATGTGTTGTGTGGGAATTGGTAGTGGATGTAGTTCGGCGGGTTTGTTTTTCCCTGCACTTTCTAAAATAAATTAGTTCTGTCTTTTCCGGTTCTGCATTAAGTCCGGCTTTGATCAGCCATTTGTGCATTCAGTATACCCTTTAGCATGGATGCGTCAATTTCCTTCCATTCGCGTCCACACGCGAGGATGACGCCGTCATCTATGTACATACCCAAGACGTGTTTGCCCAGTCTCGCATTTTGTGGAGAAGGGGTGACGTGTATATGGTTGACAGTACCGACGACACCGGTGAACCCTGAGGGGTTCCTACTGTGAAGTCGATTGGGTCAGATGACTTACCATTGAATCGGAGGCATACTGTGCGGTCCTTTAGGAAGGATCTGCACCATTTTACTAGTTCCGGTGCGAATCCGAGGTCAGTGAGGATCTGTATTAGTCGTTCATGGTTAATGTGGTCAAAGAATCCTTGTATGTCAAATAAGAGCATTCCGGTTCTTAGTCCCGTCTGGTGGGCCGCTTGGATGTCATGGAGTAGCGTGAGGCCCGCGTCCAATGTGGACGAGCATTCCGTCCTCCAAATTGTGTTGTGGGATCAGTGCGTGTTTCGCTATTTCCCTGTATATGATTTTGGCTATTATTTTTTCTAGGAGTTTACCTAGACACTCGAGGAGTGAGATTGGCCTAAAGTTCTTTGCGAGGGTGTAGTCAGCTCTGTTCGGTTTAGGAATTACACATACAACTGCCTCTTTCCATGGTCGGGGGTGATGACCCGCTCTGAGACACGTCTCTAGTAGGGCCATCATTCGTTTTGGTCCGCTGCCCAGGCCCATTTGAGTACCGTCCAAGTATGTCCCGATTGACCTGGCGCGGATCTGTTGGCGGCATTTTTGAGAAGGGATTCGACTAGTTCTTCGTTAAAGTAGGGAGGGCTCGTGTTGGTCGTGGTGGGGGTCGTCACTGAAATGTAAGTCTACTCTCGGCGGCGCTTGAGAGAAAAAGCGTTGCGATAGTATATCTGCGACTTCATCATGTGTATGAACCAAACCTTCTTGCCCCTGGAGCGACGGTACTTTGATACTCTACGACCGTGCCTCCATTTGGCTACTTCCCATAGTTGCGCCTTTTCTATATAGTCGTCAGCCCATTTTCTTTTTGCTACACGTACTGTTCCCTTGAGTCTCGCTTGGGCTGTTTTCCGTGTTTCGGTTGTTTGTGCACTTCGTAAATTTTGTGTCGCAATTGAGCACGCGCGTCCACCAGGGTGAGGCTCTGGGGTGCGGCGGTCTTCTTCGTTTGAATACTTTCTCGTTGGTTTGTGTATATCTTGCATGAAGGCCTCTGTCGCCTTTTCAATCTCCTCTACAGAAGGGTTAGCTGAAAGGGATACGCGTTTGAGTTCTGTTAAAAGTATAGATCCATTCTTCCCCTTTTCGGGGTCGATTATGAATCCTAGATTTGTTTCCGCGTTTTGGTTTGACGACTCTTCGCGGGTATGGCCTGTTACATGTAGCATGGCGTGATCAGATCCTAAGCTGCCTCCCAGTCCATAGTTAGTCCTGTGAAGTCGCAGCCTGAATGGCTGCCTCATTATACCATGCTAGGTCAATTACGGAGTCTCGTTCATGGTCGCTCCTTTGCGGGTTATTTCACCTGGGTTGTTTGCTAGCGTGAGCAAGTTTGCAGCTGCCCATTCTTCCAGGCGGCCAGCCCATTGTGATCTGGGAACGTCAGGTGGGGACCATACTCGCGAGTGTGTGTTGAAATCGCCTATTACCAGGGTCGGTATGACGGCGTTAATATCAATTTCTAGCAATTTTTGGAGGCATGTATTATCTCGTATGTCGTGATAAAAATTGATTACTCGCCACTGCTCGTTTTCAAATATTAGGTCTAGAACTTGAATTGTCGGGTGCGTGCAGACATCTAGTCGCGGCACTATTGTGAAGTGAGTTATGTCCTTGCTCGCGCTCGTCTGTTTTCGTGAGTACGCCATAACCTTGGGACGTTGACCTTCTGTGAGTCCAGGGTAGTGGATCTCCCATGCAGGTGACGCTGCTCCGCCTAGTACGTCTGTCCCATGTTTTGCATTATCTCTTCTCGCTGTACCAATGGTGTTGTACCATGGTTCCTGTAGCAGTATTAAGTGAGCTTTGTTGTCGCTATTTAGTAGCGCATGCGTAACCGCATTTCGTTTGCGCATGTTAGTAGATACTATATTGATCGGAGGGTGTACCGGCATTAAGTATGTGACTGTTGGGCAACGCCGTTTCGTGGGCGTGAGGGTGAGTAGTTAGATGGCCCAGCAACAGCATTTGTTGCTAGGACGAAGCTACTGCAAGGGGAACGAGGGAGGGAGAACGGGAGCTCGAGTCTGTCTCAGCTGAGCTTGCATAGCGGAACTCAAACGAGCCAACAGAAGTGCTGACTAATCGGAAGTTTGTCTCATGATCACATGAATCCCCTCCTCTCCTCTCCGCAACCTCTGCACGGTCACGGTCCTTCCTGCAGCTATCTGATATGTCTTCCCTGGGGTTTATAGAATCCGAATCCCTGTCCCGCCGGTCTCCCGCTAAATTTGGGCTCTCAGTTGCCATTCCAGGCCATTTTCTCAAGCTTCGAACTCTTTTTTTGGTGGACAAATCGGGATTCAGTCTCACGGCAGTGGAACATCTGAGCGGAATTCTGATGATGTTTATCTATTTGTGATTCAATTGCAATAATCACCGTACGTTTTCCGTTTCTTTTTGTTATGGCGCAATGATACACAGGACGATCCATGAGAGGGAGGTGCACGAAGAAAAGGACTCTATATAGTCGGTGTCCGAGTCGGTTTTGGGAGCGTTTTGGGCCCGTTTGTTGACGGATCCCCGGCCCGGGGATGCCGCGGCAAAACTGTTAGATCAGAATCCGGAATTCGCGCTCTTGCAGAGATGCGGACATCGCTGCCACATGCCAGGGGGTTCCACGGTTTGGCCATGCCCAGTGCTTGATCCCGCTCATTTAGCCATCGTATGTCAGTGTGTTCGGAACTCATAGGATTGCTTCTTCGCGTCTTTCCCTCCAGTAGTGGTTTTATTTATTGGTTTTGTTCTAAACAGAGTTCATTGCAAGCCCCATGTTTGAACGGAAACTTTGACATACATTCGCTCTTTGTGGTGGGAGCTCGGTTAGATTTATCACGAACGTGCAGATGACTGCTCTACGTTTGTCGAGTCCTTGTGTTTGTCGGCGGTGGCAAGCGGGAAACTCTCCTGCGGTCCATCGGCAGCGACCATAGCATCTGTCTTGACCCGTTATCCCATCGACAGCCCTTCACTCCCACCACATGCTACTGTACACGCTTCGGAATCTGCTCTCGGATGTCAAAGAGGAAAGGACCTGGCCACGTCTCAGAGCACGGACGACGCAGTACCGGTGGAAGTATCTGCAGAGTCCATCAGCGAGAATGATCCCGCTTTGATTCCCATCGCTACGGCACGGGCTACGCGATGACTCGGACATTGGAAGGACGGGCAGGGCGGTCTATTGCGGTGGTGGACGGGAATTCAGTTCAATTCACGTCCGTCGGACGTTCTCGCACCAACCACCGGTGCTCTGGCATCCGTCTTGCTAGGATCTCAGAGTAAGTCAAATCGATCATTAAGCACTTTTGTCGTGGCCTTAATGCCTATAACTTCCCTCGCATATTACACAGGAACGCTTCGTCAACGTGTTATGTGATGTATGGAGGCTCATTTTTAGTGTGCTCCAACAGGACGCTCCGCCTAAGAATTACTTTTTTCCAGGACATTGACTCGCCCTCTATCACCCAGGAAAATGATCCGAGTCATTCACGAAAAAAACCTACTGCGCCATAATTGTGTACTTAAAGTCTTTCCTGTAAGTCTTGAATGCTAAGCTTACTGAATTACTAAAACAGCGCAGATTTACTGCCATATAGTTCCATAAAATGCTTTAGGAAGATCTTAGGATGAAAACTGTGAACTGTTGTAGCACTATGTCTGGGTATTAATACAAGTAGCCCAACTGCATCCATGCACGAAATTAGATAGATCGAGAATGGTACCACGTTTGCCGGAAATCCAAATAGTACTTGGACGGTGTAAATAGGCCCTATGTGCTGATGGAATCCAGATTAATAGTTCACCTTTACTACCGCATATCCACCCCCCGTCATTGATCGTGGAGTGATCAGTAAAGTAACATCGTTTGTAGTTTCTATTTTCCCTATTGTAAATTTGACACCCGAATTGTCCGATCATGTGAACCTGAGACGATGTATTGTCCATCTGGCGAGAATGCCACAGACATGACCCCATCTGTGTGTCAGCGAAAGGGCCTGCCGCCGTCTCTCCTGTCATGGGATCCCACACACGAATCGTTCCATCAAGAGAACCCGAGACGATGTGCTGGCCGTCTGGCGAGAATGCTACAGAGAAGACCCCATCTGTGTGTCCAGTGAAAGGGCCCGCCGCTGTCTCTTCCGTCATGGCATTCCACACACGAATTGTTTATCCTCTGAACCTGAGACGATGTGGTGGTCATCTGGCGAGAATGCCACAGAGTGACTGAATCTGTGTGTCCAGTGAAAGGGCCTGCCGCGGTCTCTCCCGTCATGGCATTCCACACACGAATTGTTTCATCCCTGAACCTGAGACGATGTGGTGGCCATCTGGCGAGAATGCCACAGAGTTGACCGAATCTGTGTGTCCGGTGAAAGGGCCCGCCGCTTACCTCCCGTCATGGCATCCCACACACGAATTGCTCGATCGTCTGAACCTGAGACAATGCGCTGGCCATCTGGCGAGAATGCCACAGACTGGACCCGACTTGTGTGTCCAGTGAAAGGGCCCGCCGCTGTCTCTCCCGTCATGGCATCCCACACACGAATTGTTTGATCGTCTGAACCTGAGGCAACGTACTGGCCATCTGGCGAGAATGCCACAGAGTTGACCCAATCTTCGTGTCCAGTGAAGGGGCCGGCCGCTGTCTCTCCCGTCATGGCATCCCACACACGAATTGTTCCACCGTCTGAACCTGAGGCGATGTACTGGCCATCTGGCGAGAATGCCACAGAGTTGACTAAACCGCATTCAGTGACAGGTCCTGCTGCTCCCGTCATTGTATTCCACACACGAATTGTCTTATCGTCAGAACCTGAGACGATGTGATGGCCTTCGGGCGAGAACGTCACAGACCTGACCGAACCTGTGTGTCCAGTGAAAGGGCCCGCGCTGTCTCTCCCGTCATGGCATGCCAACACGAATTGTTTGATCTTCTGAACTGAGACGATGTGATGGCCTTCGGGCGAGAATGTCACAGACGTGACCGAATTGTGTGTCCAGTGAAAGGGCCGCCGCTGTCTCTCCCGTCATGGATTCCACACACGAATTGTTTGATCGTCTGAACCTGAGACGATGTGATGGCCTCGGGCGAGAATGCCACAGAGTTGACCGATTGTGTGTCCAGTGAAAGGGCCGCCGCTGTCTCTCCGTCATGGCATTCCACACACGAATTGTATTATCGCGTGAACCTGAACGATGTGTGGCCATCTGGCGAGAATGCCACAGAATGACCGGATCTGTGTGTCCACTGAAAGGGCCTGCCGCTGTCTCTCCCGTCGTGGCATTCCACACACGAATTGTTCATCATGAACCTGAGACGATGTACTGGCCATCTGGCGAGAATGCCACAGAGTTGACGGAATATGTGTGTCCAATGAAAGGGCCTGCCGCTGTCTCTCCCGTCATGGCACTCCACACACGAATTGTTCATCAGTGAACCTGAGACGATGAGCTGGCCATCGGGCGAGAATGCCACAGACTTGACCAAATGTGTGTCCAGTGAAAGGGTCTGCCGCTATCTCTCCTGTTGTAGCATCCCACACACGAATTGTTCCATCTTCTGAACCTGAGATGAAGTGCTGGCCATCTGGCGAGAATGCAACAGATAGGGCTCCGACCCCAAAGTTTGAAATCGTCATCTCTGATGATGGCCAATGAGCCAATTGTCCACGTTCCACATGTAGGATTCGACGAAATGAGGTGGAATAATGTGCGGAGACAGGAGAACAAGTCGGCGCAAATGGTAGAGCGGAAAGATAGATATGTGGGGCACTTTTTGCCATCGCTATCCCGAAATGCCGTACAAATACAGCTGCGTCATTGACGAATGGCATGAATTCCTCGGCTCTCTCCGGGAACCTATTGTGAACATTATAATTAGTTATTGGCATTTCTCATCGGACCAGCAGTTGTACTCACACCTTGACTAGACGCCAACCACTTATTCAGAGTTGCGAACGTCGATGGAGCAAGACGAATATTTCTGGTCAAGCTAAGGACCTCCAGCCAAAATAGAAATTTCTTTTTGAAGAGGTTTTCAACTTTTCGAACAGGTCCGTTGTGAAATCAGCGTGTTTCAAATGATCGACCCAGAAACGGCAGGCATATAAAGAGCTGGTGGAATGTGTAGACCAACGCGGGTGGTAAGGTCCGGTCTTTGACGTCATCGTTGGCAAGATACGATGTTTCGAGTTTGCAGATGTTGAATTTGAGGCCATCGAGGGGATCGACTAGTAAATTGATACAGGAATCGGCTAATTGATCGTGAATATCACGGACATCGACGTAAAAATTGTCGCTCTTGTCTTTATTTATGAGGAAGTCACGGAATGACGTATGGAGAGGAATGATGGGAAGACTGTTGTCGGATGAGTTGACATTACTTAACAGTGAGCCAAGGCGACGGAGTAATCCAGTAATAGCGGCACCATCCGCTTGTCGTAAGAGGCATGTTGTCGTAGAGTAATGAGTGAGCGGATAGTGAGGGGTTCGATTGAAGTAATCAGTTGTCCAACGACAGAGCGGAAGAGGTCTCGTGTTTCCTTTTCTTTGAAGTACCCTTCCAGGACTTTTCGTATAACTCGTCCAACTTGTCGAGTCCACGGCTATTTGAACCGGGATCCAAAAGATGTTTGATACACGTTTTTTCGTCATAAAAAAAGCGCTCTGGAGGATCTAGGACAAGTTCACAGGCGACCGCTGCCCACTGAAATAATCCCTCTGCCTTCACTGCTAGCGCTTCGACGTAATCTCCGAACTCATTTGTCGAGAGTTTCCCCCGAATAAAGGTGAGAATGTCATTTTTCGTCTCTGCAGCCAGCTTCGGATCATCCATGTACATGATCTTGACTGATTGCGCTCCAACGAGCACAGACGCAATGGGGTACTCTGGTCTCGAGGTAATAACCACGCGGAAGTTCGACGGAAGTCTCTTGAGATTTTCTGCGAGGAATGCGTGTAACCCAGTTCTGCCAGTTGTGTCCCCACTCTCGTCGAGGGCATCGATTACGACAAGAATAGGACCGACGATATGCAGGCCCTTGAGTGGTTCCAGGATAAGCGAATCGAACAGGGTACGATAGTCACGAGGGCCACCATCTTGAAGATTGGTGTTGTCCTTTACGACCTTTCCGAGAGCGATTTTAAACTGAGGATAGCGGTCGGCGAGATGGCGAGCAAGAGTTGTAAAGAGAAGGTGGGCCTTCGGTTCGGATTGTTCCCTCCGTGAAAAGATAAATGACGATGTGAGGCGGTTCATTTCGTGGAAGAGTCGTGCGATCTCATGCGCGATGGATGACTTTCCGGTGCCTGCTTGTCCGAAAAGAAGGAGACCACGTTCCGGGTCGGGATTCCGGTCGTCCACCCAATCGGTAATGAGGTCCAGGAATGCCACGCGTGTTCCCGCAAGACAGCCCTTGTCGGGACTAAATTGCGAGTTCAACTCGTGGGGGATTTCTTTGATTATTGCATCGAGTTCTATGACAACTATCGGATCGGTAACCCATAAGCCATCAAAAACTACCTACCGGCGTTTGAAAGTTGAGTCGATATTTTTGCCACGTCGTCCAGAATTTCCAACACAGTAATCTGCGTAGAGATCGTAGCCTGGTCCAGGAAGGCCGTTCGGCGTTTGACAAGGACATCGGACAACTTCTTGATTTGTTTGTCCGGTCCGCCGCCTATGTTACCTAACGTACGCTTCCCTGAAAACAGCGTGTTTACAAAAGCCAACGAAGCAGATCAAGACGACGTACAGAATTGCTGGTCCTTTGCATACGATTGGATAAAATCGCAGCAAGTACCAACATCCTGCAGCATGAGAGTAAGGATTTTTGCCTGATTGGATCCCGGCTTGATGGATTTTATTAATAAAGTGTCCTTATCATGTGCAAAATCGAACGCGTGATGGATGGCTCGGAGCAGGGTTTGGACATTGTCGTCATGTTGATCCTGTTCTAGGATTGTCTGCCATCCAGACGGATATAGCATGAGCATCTCGTTCGGGAAAAGACACAAATAGACGTGCCTTGGGGATTGCTAAAAGTAAACCGTGCGCCATCTTTGCGAGTGCGAAATGCTGAATGTAGAAGTTAGCTCAGCTAAGGACATCAAAGGGTATTACTACGCGCACTTCTGCAATTGGACTCAACGTATCCATCACCCACTTGACCCTCCCGATGGCACCTTTCAACGTACTATCCAATCGGTCCATCTGCTTCATGGCGTGATCGGCTCCATCGAGAGCAGGACGAGGATCCTTGGTACTGGTGGTCGGAGGCGTGATGTTGACTCTTATGTGAAGTGTGACCGACTGCGTTGACCACGCAGCTCCCCCAACGCCATTCCCGAGCACACAAGTCATATCTGCACACTACATGTTCAAATGATCGATCGTAAGGGAATTCTCAACAAAACGAACCACTTTGAGAGGCCGGGGGTATCGACATCTCATGAGTCCCTATAAGGATGTCGGAATTTGCAGACCCCTTCGCATAAAGACGAAGTGTGAGTTGTGAAGACGGTTGTACAAGACTGAATGGAAGTTTTAGGCATAAAATTGGAGGGAAAGAGGGAAGACCTACAATGGATCCAGGTTCTGGTCCCAATTCGCCATGTGTCTCTCAACCGGAACGTCTGCGGTCTTTGCCGTTGTCTCAGGGTTGGATACAGTAACGAAGAGTTTCCTCTTCAGGAAACGATATTTCTTGATAGCTGGGACGTTGTCGGCTCGAAGGACTAAGCAAAACATCAAAAACGATCGAGGCATTAAGGAATTGTTAAGAACGAACCCATGATTCGAACCTCGACGCGCTGCTCGGATGGTCTAAGGGATTGTCTTCCGTGCGATTCGGCGAATCCAGCACTGTTCCAGGATGGTTCTCGACCGATATTACAACACAAAAGAAGGGATTGACTTACCCTCGTCGTGCGCTTTGGGATGCCGAGGAACCTGGGCTGGAGTAATGGGTTATTATTAGGACAGTTATTAGTCACAGGCGTCCATGAGTAGTACGCACGCATTCGGATCATTCGGTTATTCTCTGCATCTTGTTGAGTAGCCATGATACTAGCTATGGAAGGGAGTTCAGTGCGTACTGGAGGAGGATGTTATGGGGATAGAGTGAGGGCTCGAGTGTCTGAAAGGGGTAAGCACACAGTATGCACACGGTATGCAGGCACACTGTCCTCGTTATCAGTCGGGTACGTAACTTTCCAGCTAACTTCATAACGATAGACCGCAAAAAAAAAACTGAGAACTCGGAATCCGAATCTGAGCTCTAAATGTGACATTGAATCGCGAGATCGGAAAACCTTGTCCTGTGAAAAAAAAATTCAGGTGTTTCCGGCAAACTCCTTCGCGTTGGTTTGCTGTCACATGGTCTGGAGCAGCCCAGATCGAGAGATCAGAATATAAGGTGCACTTGAGGTCAGTCAGATCCGAGGCTGAGTAGCTCAGTAGTTAGAACACTTCGCATATATCTGGGAGCAGTGGAGGGGCCTGGGTTCAAATCCGAGAATGGTTATTTTCTATTTCAATAATTGTAGTGTACGGAGTTTGCCGGAATCACCTATTTTTTTTTCACAGGACAAGGTTTCTGATCTCGCGATTCAAGGTCACATTTAGAGCTCAGATTCGGATTCCGAGTTCTCAGTTTTTTTTTTGGCGGTCTATCGTTATGAAGTTAGCTGTCAAGATCTAGACTCATTCTTGGCATGTGATCGGAGAGTGCCGAACGTAACCTAGTTCTAATCTATCACATTTTCACGTTTCTCACACTTCCCCTGAATTACCTTCCTATTCAGGCTTATCGCAGGGGAATACGTACAATTCCTGGAGGAAACACAGGGTCACAAACATGCGTGAAGCCCCGCAGTTTGGATTTGGTGGTTACGCTGTAAACCTCACTCGATTGTTGCTCTGCTCCGTTGATATCAGCTCCGACGTGTGAAACGCCCACCGCATTTACCAGACCTCCCTATACACAATATCCTGCTGATTTAGCGTTACACCAACCAGTTATACATAGAACGCCTATTCTTTATCTGTAGTTACATGCGCGTGGAATACAATTCAGAAAAAAAAAAGGTATCCGAGCCAGGTGACGGTGGAGTCCGAGGCGGAGTAAGCCATTCGAGGCGAACATAATGTTAGATATGATGCTGACTGCAATGCGTAGCACCCGGGCTTGCGGGAAGTGGTCGACTCGGTGGAGAGAAGAGTTACAAGAGAAACAGAGCAGTAATCAGCAAACTATTTGTCGGGGGTGATTGAAGGGGGACTCGATCGGATCATTCGAAGGCAGGGCCGGCAGAGGCGCGCGCCTTTTGGCTCAGACAATTATCGCATCGTCGCCGCACCGGGCCAGTTGTCGCTATCCAAGACAACCTCTTCCCGATATACCTGCGGGCGATTCCGATTCCGACTTATCACGACAGATGACTGGCATACAGCCTCATTCGCCCCGTCTTCATGCGCCTCTCGACGAAAATGCCAATGTTATCACCGTTGCCCTCGGCTCCCTCCAATGACTCATCGCTTTTCGCGTCGTCTCCCTCTCTGCGATCCCGAGCACCGTTCACCATCCAAACAATGAACGACTGCATGTTGCAAGGTCTTGACATACAGCTCAAGACCTTCCAGACTCTTCTCTCCCTCGTCACCAACTTCCCCACCGTTCACAGCAAACTACTCGTAAACGTACATGCTTTCGTTCTGTGCTCCCTTTTTTCTTCCTTGACGGATGGACTGGCCCTCCTTCCACGTTTCGGCCTTTCAGGCTACATGAATCACCACAGGATGAACCACTCTTCCGGACACGACGACACAAGCGCTCAGTCCCGCAGCGCGCAACCCGTCTGACCGCGTGACTGCTGGCTCTGTCTGTTGGGTAACGGAGAGCGTTCATAATTCTTACCAACTCGAGTACCTTCAAGTTCACAAGGCCTTTACTCTCGACCTGATCGAGAGCGCACTCACTCACTTCCACTAGCTCTTCCGCATTTCGAGCTCTTCCACTTATTACTGCTCCTCAAATGCTTTCCGAGCGCCCCGCTTTCCTGCTTGCTCTCCGTGGCACCCGCGTCGTCTTCCACTTACTCAAGCAATTCTCCTCCGAGCTCGAGATTGAGGTCGAAGTAATCCTCACACTATTCATCGAACTCATTAGTGGCGAGACTGACGCTGGGGAACCTCGGCCTGGGTGGATGAGAGTACTCGCAATGGAGATCATTCCCGGGTAAGGATCCCCTCTATACCTCATTTCTGGCACTGGCTTACTGGTGATCAGTGGCACTGATCATGCGATCGTCCGTACGAATGTATACTATATGTGCAGGCTTTGTAGCGATTCCGAGCTCATGCGCAGAGCGTTACGATACCTTGGCAACCGACGGTGACACCGGCAGCGCCTCTAGCGCACGCGCCTTCGCCCTCATAATATCCGCCCACAAGAGCCAGATTACCTCACACTCACCTCACGTCCCGCCTGCTTGGCGTCTCTGCGTAGATGCACAGAGTGGGGTGCCTGCGAGCGACTCTCGATCGCACTTTCATGGCCGCCACAGCTTGGGCAGCGCCACGGAGATGGTGGTGATGGTTGTCAGCGGGACGGTGTCGAACGTCGTTGGGATGATTGGCACTGAGGCTCGCTTGAGCGTGTAAACTGCAGCGATGAAAGTGAAATGGTGCGTCTCCCCAATCGACGTTCTGCCAACGGGCTGCCAATTCTTTTCCCGCCATCGTCTTCTTTCTAATAGAATCGATCAGCTCGACAAGGCCGATGGGCCGCTCATCTCGGAGGCGTACATATATCTCCTCGGCGCCCAATGCCTCGTCTCACTCTCCGATGGCCTCACAGGGTATAACTTCTTTTCTACAACACCCTCGCGGTCCAAAAACCACGGGTTCAACCGAGCCCGTGCCTGCACCGGGCCCACTTGACCCTACGACGTACTGGGCTACAAACTGTGCGAGATGCTGAATGCGGACAGGTTGGCTTGTGACCCTCTCCTTCCTCTTTACACCCTCTCTCTCCGACCCGGTCCTAGGCGCGCTGCAGACGCGCGCTCGGTGTCTCACTGGCCACGTGACGCGCTCCTTACTGCCCCCGCCAAGGGCCGCACTCCCACATCGACGCGCTCGACAAATTGTAACACGCTCCATCTGCGATCCGCCTCTCCGTCTCAATTGAGGGACTCACGTTTGGTTTAGTGGGAGCTGGCGCCGCACCACAGCTGCCAGGACTTTAGCGCGTAATTTGGGGTGCTTACGGACACTCATCGTTGGCAAGATCGTTGCCGCACTTTTCCTGGCCGGAATGCTTGGCTCGAGCTGGTTTGCGCTATGAGCTGTGCGCGCGATGCTGAACGCAGGCTGACCTGCGCTTCTAGGATCCCTCTCCTTCCTCCGTATCACGAACATCTCCATTCTCGGTGACGTCTTAGGCGCTTCAGACGCTCGCACTATCCACCTCACGTGACGCGTTCCTGGGCCGCACTCCCACCACGACGAATCACAACACGCTTCGTCTGCGTTGCACTTCCCTGTCTCACCTGAGAGACTCTCGCTCGGTTTGGCGGGAGTTAGCAGAGGTGGCGTTGCACCACTGCCGAGCATCGCGAACCACCTTGAGCCAAGGGTTCAAGCTAGGAAAAGCGCGGCAGCGACGAGCGCCCGTAAACATGCCAAATCACGCAGGCGTTCTACTCTTGTCAGCTACTGTTCAACATCTCGGGTGAAATATACGCGGAAACCTCCGATTCCCAAGGTACGCGCTGCATAATATGGTGGGTTCTGAGCTATATCCGATAGTCACAGATCTGATTAATCGCGTAGAGTAAGGGAAGCCGCATCCGTACCGCGTGAGGTGCCAAGTGCATGGATCTCTGACGACCGCCTCGCCGTATTATCTGGCGTGCCTGCGGAATAAGTGAGGAAGGAAATGCAAATTGCGTCAATTGGTCGACTCACCACTCTAGTAGTAGTACACTGGGCCCAGGTCACCTCGTGTCGGTCGATGCGGAGGGAACTGGCCCATGGCTTTCCTTTTGGACAGTGGATATGTTCTTCTTAAGTTATGTGCGCTTTACGATGTTGCGATATTACTTTCCTGTCTGTTGGGGCCTCGATCGATCCAGTCGTGCATCCACATACTGTAGCAGGATCTGACCAGAATATAGCCATACTGACCAATCGAAATCCTGTCGTGAAATTTTTGCACTGTCCTTCTTACAGCTTGAGCTATCTGATATGTCTCCCCTGGGGTTCACAAAATCCACTATATGCCACCTGTATACGCCATAATTTTGTTCCTTTCCTTTCGTTTCTTCCGAAGCTACATATCTCTACTACTGTACACTACTGCTGTATTCTCTTGCAGTGCCGAAACCGGTGAGCTAGTTCATTTTTCAAGTCGTAAAACCCCTGGAGTGTAGAACATGTTGCGACCGCATGGATGATGGGACACGGAGCCCTTCGATACGGGCGAGCGGCGATCGTAGCGGCGAAGCTGCCCCATTTGGACAAAGAAGTTATATGCCGCGAAACCGCCTCAAGTCTTCTTCCCCTCTTCCACCTACCTACACTTTGTGGTCTTTCCCGCATCACAGACATGACTTGTGCCTCCTACAAACCCAGGCTGTTGACCAGGTTCATTTCCGGACAGATGGAAGCGTGCACTGGGATACACATCTTCACGGTGTTGGTTGGACAATTGCGGGAGCGGGTGTATGTGGTACGTGCTTATCCCCCTTGCAGTTGACAAAGAGGCAATCACTAGTACGCGTTTGCTACCTTCAAGGATCTCCTTCTGTTCGGTAATGGAGAGCATCCACAATTAGTACAACTCGAGTACTTCTACAAGACCTTGATCGAGAGCGTACTCACGAACGACAACCAACTCTTCCTCAAGATCACGATGTGTCTCTCCTTCCCTTTACCTATTCCGAGACCTGTATGCCAATAATTGTCATCAAGTCACTCTCATGTTCACAACATTCCGAGTACTCCGCTTTCCCGCTTGCCCTCCGCAGCACCCGCATTGTCTCTCACTCACTCAAGCGATTCTCCTCCGAGCTCGAGACGGAGGCCAAAATTACCCTCACACTACTCATCAACTCACTATCGGCGAGACTGACTTGGTGAGCATCGGCCTGCATGTATGAGGAGGGGCGCTCGCGATGGAGATCATGCTTGAGTAAGCTCTATACCTCAATTCTGGCACATTGGCTTACCGGTGACCACGCGATCTTCTACCCGTATATAAGTTATGCGTGTAGACTTTGTAGCGATGCCGAGTTCATGCTGAGTTACTGGCATCACCTCTAGCGCATGCGTCTTCACTTTCCTCATATCCGCCTTCAAGTGCCTGGTCACCTCACGTCCCACCTTGCTCGACGTCTCTGTGCAGATGCACGGTGTGGGTATTCCTGCGAGTGACTCTCAATCGAACCTTCATAGCTACCGCGGCTTAGACAGCACTGCGGAGAATGTTGGCGACGGCCGCCAGTGCGACAGTGTCGAACGTCGTTTGGATGATTGGCACAAAAGCCGGCCTGAGCGTTCAAACTGGCAGCAATGAGAAAATAACGGTGTGTCTCCTCGATAAACGTTCCACCGACAGACTAGCAACCTTTTCCCGTCGTCGTCGTCTTCTTTCTGTTAGCATCGACCAGCTCGACAAATGCGGATGCACCGCACATCTCCTCGGAGTGCAATTCCTTGTCTTACCCTCCGACGGCCTCGCTGGGTATATCTTCCCTCTCTACAACGCCCTCGCGGTCAAAAGTCCCCCGCGCGTTCGACTGGGCCCATGTGTGCACCCGGCGCGCCCAACCCCACTACACTTCCCCACAGTATACTGACCAGCCCCGGCTGGGCCACGGCGATGCTGAAGTTGGGCTGGCCCGTGCTTCTCACATTCCTCCTTACCACGAACCTCTCCGACTCCATCTCCGGTGACGTTCTATTCTGGCCAGGCTAGCCTCCTCGGCACACCTTATATGCCCACCCCACGTGACGTGTTCCTAGGCACTCCCGCGGCGCATCGTCGCCGCTCGACGAATTACAACACGCTTCATCTATGTTGCACCCCGTCTCACTCGAGGGATCCACCTTCGTACCCTCGGCTTCGCGAGAAGTGGCAGAGGTGGCGCCGCACCACAGCCACCACGAGTTAGCCTGCCAATTTTGGCATGCTTACGAGCGAGCGCTCGTCGTTTTTGCGCTTTCCCTAGCTTGGACGCTTGGCTCTAGCCTCTAGGCGGTTCGCGATACTCGAGGTGCTCCAAAATGTAGATTACGTTATTACCAGGACACGGCCATCCGTAAATTAGACGGGCGATGATGTCACCACTGATTGGGATGTTATCGGATCACTACTAAGAGTACAGAAGAGTAGCTCCTCCAGTGTACCCGAGGAATTCCTGCCAGGAGATTTATTACTAGTAATTGATGGAAAGGCTGACACAGTACGGGAGGGAGTGGATGATGAATACCGTAAGCATCGCTTCAGGTAAAGGATGTCGTACGAGACAACATGGCATTTTATCAAATATCACAGTACTGTAGTCTGATACACGATACGGTAGGGCCAACTTCCGTTCCGAGTCCTTACCAAATCTGAATCCCCGACGCCCACATGGGACTCTGGAAAAATTACTATCTGCGAGCGAGTACATTGGCATGAGCTCCTATGACCTTGGAAGTCGGAATACCCTCAAAGAGCAGGTCGATGGGATTTTCAGTAGCACCACACGCCAACCTTGGGGACATCATGACGCTACAGGAGAGGCGAGGGCGGGAAAACCATAATGGATAGGTGGCATACTGTATGCCGCTACTGTAAGTTATATCCCAGTGTAAGCAAAAGTCGATAGTACTCTGGGATGGGATCGGGTCATAAATTTAAGTCAGGACCACCTCATTCCGGAAGCAGGGAAAACAGAAAGCCGAAGTGCGTAGAAGAAGACTCCATTGGCGATTACTGAATTGCCTGTAATAACTTAGGAACTCGAGTTCTGCAAGTCGACCAGTTTACCGGATGTTACCGGTAAATGGGTAGCCGGTACCTGTACTGTAGTATCAGAATCCTCGACGATAACGATATAACCACATCCTGATTATTTCCTCCGTATACTGTAGGTGGCTGAAATGCGCGTGGGAGACTCAATGCAAGAGTCTTAGTGAATTCTCGACACCGGATGATACGCGTAACACTCACACATCCCCATTTCCGCTGGGTCCTACCGACTCCTACGTTGGGATCCACACCCGCTCCCCACTTTTGTTGCCCATGTCCGCATCGACTGTGACGCTTCCAGGGTGGTTCCCGAGTATCCTTTCTAAGCTTAAGCGGAAACCATTGATCTTGTCATCTCATTTGTCCCCGGTCTCCTGTACATAATGCAGGTCGAACGCCTCTATCTCACGTAGAAAATGGTCAAGAGCCCGTGCGCGGGATTTCGAAGCTCGTAGCTCGTTCGTGCACTTCGTGCGCGCCATATACGATGTTACAAGTGTCGATGCACCGCCGAGGATTGAGACTGCAACAGACGTCTAGCATCGGTGATAAGGATAACTATGGAACAGAGAAAGATTTATATAGTACGTACATTTTTACCATTAGCGCTGCACCAAGGGCGGTACCATCGGGGCTTGTAGAGCGAAGGCAACGTTTTGCGCCCCCAGCCTGAAATTTTTGCTGTATAACACACGTACGTGTACGAGTGTCAATAAAAGGTATCTCCTGCGCGTATCTTACTACTCACCTTTCTGCGTGGCCTTGAAAAGCTCTGCTCTCGCCACGGTGACGGTTTGGCCTAAGCGCTGACGAACAGTTTTTTCGCGGTACTGAGAGAAAATCCAGGTAGGACAATCAGCCGCCATGACATCAGAAAACTCATCATCGGGAACAAACATCAGGATCTCTGTCATCAAACGGATGCCATACCGCTTCACTGTCAACCTGACCTTGGCCAGTTAAGTCGCTCGCACGTTGTTGTAGCCCTTCCGTGGGTGAAGATGCCTCCGCCGGTTGTTCTCGTGGGACAGGTTTTTGTGTTTGAGGTGCGGGGTAGCATGGGCGGTAGCATGAGTCAGCAAAAGCACGTTTTATGCAGCACCCAGGACAGTAGGTGCCGCGGAGGGAGCGGCTGCATCTGATAGGGCCTCTGCCCTCGGGTGATGGAGTAGCGTGAGTATCATGGATAGAGACGGCGACAAAGTTAACCTATGAAGCATGTTACTGTATGCGCGGTGCCTAGCACCGTCGATGCAGGGGTGGAGTCGCGTCGGCCCTTCCGTGAGGTGGCTTCCTCCAGGATAGACAACACGGTATGTGTTGCGCCCGCCGGGGTATTTGGCGAATCATGATGATGGTACACGTAGGACGTCGGTCGTGGATTCTTCAGGCGGGGTCGAGGTGGATGTTGTGATAGGACGGAGCTACTGCAAGGGGAACGAGAAAGGGAGAAGGGGAGCTCGAGTCCGTCTCAGTCTGAGCTTGCATAGACATACGAGAAGTAGGGACAAGTCACGGTGTAGCGGAACTCAAAGAGCCGTGGGCGTACCCGACAGAAGTGCTGACTAATCGGAAGTTTGTCTCACATGAAATCCGTCTCCTCTCCGCAACCTTTGTGCGGCCCTTCCTGCGGCCAACTGATAGTCTTCCCTGGGTTTATAGAATCCGAACACAGTATGTGCCACCTACACATGCCACAATGTCGTTCTTTCCCTTCCGGTTCAAGGTGTGCTCTGAAGAAAGGACAAAAAGGAAAATTTTATCTGAAGCTACCGTGACTGCTTTTGCAACATCGACGATCGTCCTGGATGGCCAGACGACGCCGCAGTGATCCTGTCCTGTCCGTTTCCCGCTAAATTTGGGCTCTCAGTTGCCATTCCGGGCCATTGATTCAAGGTGGACAAATCGGGATCTTCCGCCAGTGCTGATGAAGTTTATCTGATTGTGAATTCAATTGCAATAATCACTGTACATCTTCCGTTCCTTTTTGTTATGGTACAACGATCCACAAGACGATCTACTATGAGAAGGGAGGTGCACGAAGAAAAGTTGCGGTATACAGTACTGTAGTGGGAAAGCCCGGTTTGGGGCCGTTTATAGACGAGGCCCTGCTGGTCTGGCCGGGGACGCCCGAGCCGCGGCAATATCCCCCACCACTCTTCCCTTCAGCTTTTCGAGTACCTTTGTCATCGCATATCAGATCAGAACCGGAAGCACTCTGGCAGACATACAGACATCGCTGCCCCATGCCAGGGGGTTCCATAGTTTAACCATGCCCAGTGCTTGATCCCGCTCATCCAGCCATCGAATGCCAGCGAGTTCGGGACTCATAGGATTGCTTTTCGCGTCTTTCCCTCCAGTTACTACAGTAGTGCTTTTTTAATTGGTTTTTGTTCTGAGCAGAGTTAATTGCAAGACCCATGCTTTAGTAGGAACTTTGACATCTATTCGTTCTTTCCTTCGTTGTGGGAGCTCGGTTAGATTCATCACGAACGTTGCAGATGACTGCTCTACGTTTGTCCTTGTGTTTATCGGCGGCTGGCAAGCGGGAGACTCTCCTGCAGTCCATCGGCACCATAACATCTGTCTTTGTCCTTTATCCCATCGTCTTCTACAGCGGCACAGCCCTTCACCTCCCACCCCGTACTACTGTACACGCTTCTGGATCTGCTCTCGGATGCCGAGGAGGGAAAGGACCTGGCCACGTCACAGAGCGCGGACGACGCAGTGCCGGTGGAAGTGTCTGCGGAGTTCATCAGCGAGAATGATCCTGCTTCGGGTCTCATCGCTACCAGCTCGGGCTATGTGATGACTCGGACGTTGGGAAGGACGGGCGGGGCGATCTATCGCGGTGATGACGTGAATTCAGTTCAATTCACTCCATCGAACGTTCTCGCACCCACCCACCGCGCTCTGGCATCCGTCTTGCTAGGATCTCAGAGTAAGTCAAATCGACCGTTAAGCAAATTTGTCGTGGCCTGAATGCTTATAACTTCTCTCGCATGTTTACATAGGAACGCTTCGTCAACATGCTACGTGAGATGGCAGGATCATTTAGCTCTACCCCAACAGGTTTGCTCCGCCCTAAGAATTACATTTTTCCTAAGACATTGACTCGCCCTCTATCACCCAAGAAACCGATCCGAGTCATTCACGGAAAAGAAAACAGCGCAGACTTACTAGTACTACCATATACTTCCATAAGATGCTTTAGGATGACCTACGATAAAAACTGTGGATATTGTGGCACTATATCTGGGAATTAATACAGGTAGCCCAACTGCGTCCATGCACGAAATTAGATAGATCGAGAATGGTTCCAAGTTTGCCAGAAATCCAAATAGTGCTTGGACGGTGAAGGTATTTCCTATGTACTGATGGGATCCACATTAATAGTTCACCTTTACTACCACATATCCATCCTTCGTCATTGATCACGGAGCGATCCGTAAAGTCAACGTCATTTGCAGCTTCTGTTTTACCTATTGAAACATTTGACACCCGAATTGTCCGATCGTCTGCACCTGAGACGATACGATGGCCATCTGGCGAGAATGCCACAGACCTGACCGAACCTGTGTGTCCAGCGAAAGGGCCTGCCGCCGTCTCTCCAGTCATGGCATCCCACACGCGAATTGTTTGATCATGAACTTGAGACGATGTGGTTGCCATCTGGCGAGAATGCCACAGACATGACATAATCGGTATGTCCAGTAAAAGGGCCCGCCACCGTCTCTCCCGTCATGGCATCCCACACACGAATTGTTTGATCATTGAACCTGAGACAATGCGCTGGCTATCTGGCGAGAAAGCAACAGACTGACCAATCTGTGTGTCCAGTGAAAGGGCCTGCCGCTGTCTCTCCGTCATGGCATTCCACACACGAATTGTGCAATCGTTGAACCGGAGGCGATATGCTGGCCGTCTGGCGAGAATGCCACAGACAGGACACGACCTGAGGTCTAGTGAAAGAGCGTGCCGCCATCTCGCCCGTCATGGCATTCCACACACGAATTGTTCGATCATCTGAACCTGAGGCGATGTGCTGGCCATCTGGCGAGAATGCCACAGAGTTGACCCAATCTGTGTGTCCAGTAAAAGGGCCTGCCGCTGTCTCTCCCGTCATGGAATCCCACACACGAATTGTTTTATCCCAAGAACCTGAGACAATGCGCTGGCCATCTGGGGAGAATGCCACGGACGTGACATAATCTGTGTGTCCAGTAAAAGGGCCCGCCGCTGTCTCGCCCGTCATGGAATTCCACACACGAATTGTCTGATCGTCTGAACCTGAGACGATGTAATGGCCATCTGGCGAGAATGCGACAGATCTGACCACACTGAATTCGGTGACAGGTCCTGCCGCTGTCCCTCCCGTCATGGCATTCCACACACGAATTGTTCGATCATCTGAACCTGAGACGACGTGCTGGCCATCCGGCGAGAAGGCCACAGACCAGACCCAATATGTGTGTCCAGTGAAAGGGCCTGCCACTGTCTCTCGCGTCATGGCATCCCACACACGAATTGTTTGATCCGAAGAACCTGAGACAATGCGCTGGCCGTCTGGGGAGAATGCCACGGACATGACATAACGTGTGTGTCCAGTAAAATGGCCAGCCGCTGTCTCGCCCGTCATGGCATTCCACACACGAATCGTTTTGTCGTTTGAACCTGAGACGACGTGCTGGCTATCCGGCGAGAATGCGACAGACGTAACCCAATCTGTGTGTCCAGTGAAAGGGCCTGCCGCTGTCTCGCCCGTCATGGCATTCCACACACGAATTGTGCAATCGTATGAACCGGAGGCGATGTGCTGGCCATCCGGCGAGAATGCCACAGAAGTGACCCAATCTGTGTGTCCACTAAAGGGGCCTGCCACTGTCTCTCCTGTCATGGCATTCCACACATGAACTGTGTGATCGTTTGAACCGGAGGCGATGTGCTGGCCATCCGGCGAGAATGCCACAGAAGTGACAGGATCTGTGTGTCCACTGAAAGGGCCTGCCACTGCCTCTCCCGTCGCGGCATTCCACACACGAACTGTGTGATCGTCTGAACCGGAGGCGATGTGCTGACCATACGGCGAGAATGCCACAGAGTTGACCGAATCTGTGTGTCCACTGAAAGGGCCTGCCACTGTCTCTCCTGTCGTGCATTCCACACACGAATTTTTCCATCGCGTGAGCCTGAGACAATGTGCTGGCCATCTGGCGAGAATGCAACAGATTGGACTCCAGCCCCAAAGTTTGAAATCGTCATCTCCAATGATGGCCAATGAGCCAATTTTCCACGTTCCACGTGTAGGACTCGACGAAATGAGGTGGAATAATGTGTGGAGACAAGAGAACAAGTCGGTGCGAATGGTAGAACGGAAAGATAGATATGTGGGGCACTCTTTGCCATGGCGATCCCGAAATGCCGTACAAATACAGCGGCGTCGTTGACGAACGACCTGAATTCCTTAAGCTCGCTCCGGGAATCCTATTGTGAGCATTGTAATAGTTTTTGGAACTTCTCATCGGACCAGGAGTTGGACTCACACCCTGACTAGACGCCAACCAATTGTTCAGAGTTGCGAACGCCGATGGAGCAAGACGAATATTTCTGGTCAAACTAAGGGTCTCTAGCCAAAACAGGAATTTCTCTTTAAAGAGAGTTTCAACTTTTCGAAATAGGTCCGTCTTGAAATCGGTTTGTTTCAAATGATCGTCCCAGAAACGGCAGGCATACAAAAGAGCGGGTTGAATGTGTTGATCAACGCGCGTGTTAAGATCTTCGACGTCATCGTTGGCGAGATACGATGTTTCGAGTTCGCAGATGTTGAATTTGAGGCCATCGACGGAATCGAGTAGTAGATTGAGACAGGAATGGGCTAATTGGTGGTGAGCATCACGGACACCGACATAAAAATCGCCGCTCTTGTCTTTATTTGTGAGGAAGTCACGGAATGAGGTATGGAGAGGAATGATGGGAAGACTGTTGTCGGATGAATTGACATTACTTAACAATGAGCCAAGGCGATGGAGTAATCCATTAACGGCGGCATCGCTGTGCTTGTTGTCAGGGGCGTGTTGTCGCAGAGGAATGAGTGAGCGGATGGTGAGAGGTTCGATTGAAGTAATCAGTTGTCCAACAACAGAGCGGAAGAGACCCCGTGCTTCTTGGCCTTTGAAGTATCTTCCAGAACTTCTTTGTATAACTCGTCCAACGGGTCTTGTCCACGGGGATTTGTACTGGGCTCCAGAAGATGTTGATACATGCTTCCTCGTCAAACTCAAAGTCCTCGGGAGGATCTAGGACGAATTTACAGGCGACCGCTGCCCACTGAAATAATTTCCCTGCCTTCACTGCTAGCCTTTCGACGTAACCTCCGAACTTATCTGAAGGGAGTTTCCCCCGAACAAAGGTGAGAATATCCTTGTCCGTCTCAACAGCCAGCACGGAATCATCCATATATTTGACCTTGACTGATGGCGCGCTGGCAAGCGCAGATAAGATAGCGTGCTCTGGTCTCGAGGTGATGAGCACGCGGAAGTTCGACGGAAGTGCCTCGAGATTTTCTGCGAGAAATTTGTGTAACCCAGTTGTGCCAGTCGTATCCCCACTCTCGTCGAGGGCATCGATTACGACAAGAATAGGGCCGACGATGTGCAGGTCCTCAAGTGGTTTCAGGATGAGGGATTTGAGCAGACATTATAGTCACAAGTGTTTCGAAGAGCGGAGTCATCCTTTACGATGTTTCCGAGCGCGATTCTAAACGAGGGGTAGCGATCGGCGAGGTCACGAACAAGAGTCGTAAACAGGTGATAGGGCTTCCGTCCGGATTGTTCCTCCGTGAAAACATAAACGATGACGTAAGCGGTTCATTTCGTGGAACTGTCGTGCGATCTCATGCGCGATAGATGATTTTCCCGTGCCTGCTTGTCCGAAAAGAACGAGACCACGCTCCGAGTCGGGGTTATTCACCCAATTGATAATGAACTCTAGGAATGCCACGCGTGTTCCTATAAGACAGCCCCTGTCGGGACTAAATCGCGAGTTGAATCCGTATGGGATTTCTCTGATTTTTGCATCGAATTCTATGATAACTATCGGATCGGTAACTCCAGAAGCCATCAAAGACTACTTACCGGCGTGTGAGAATTGGCTTGACAGGTCCTGAAGCTGAGTTGATAGGTCCTGAAGCTGAGTTGATATGTCCTGAAGGTGAGTTGATAGGAATTGAAGGTGAGTCGATATATTTGCCACGCCGTCCAGAATTTTGAATGCAGTACTCTGCGTAGAGATGGCAGCCTGATCCACGAAGTCTTTTCGGCGTTTGACAAGGCCATCGGACAACTGTTTGATTTTCTTGTGCGGTCCGCCGCCTATGTTAATTAATGTACGTTTCCCTTAAATAGAATATTTACAAAAGCCAATGAAGCAGATATCGACGATGACGTACAGAACTCCGGGTGCTTTGCATACGATTGGATAAAGTCGGAGCAACTACAAACATCCTGCAGCATGAGAGTAAGAATTTGTGCCTGTTTGGATTGCGGCTTGATGGATTTTATGAATAAAATGTCCTCGTGATGTGTAAAATTAAACGCGTCATGGATGGCTCGGAGCAGGGTTTTGACATTGGAGTCATGTTGATACTGCTCTAGGAGCGTCTGCCATCCAGACGAATATAGCATGAACGTCCCGTTCGGAAAATGAAACAAATGGACGTACCTCGGTGATTACCGAAAGTAAACTGTGTGCCATCTTTGCGGGTGGGAAAAGCTGAATGTGGTGGTCAGCTCAGCTAAGGACATCGAAGGTATTACCCGCACTTCTGCAATTGGACGCAACGTATCCATCACCCACTTGATCCTCCCGACGGCGCCTTTCCACGTATTCGATAGGTCCATCTGCTTCACGGCCTGATCGGCCCCCATGAGAGCAAGACGAGGATTCTCAGCACTAATAGCCGACACCTCTTGCGACTTATTATTGCCATCTTCGACGGGTTGGTGATGCGACAGGGGAAAAATATGTTCGGGGGTGGGGAGTTGAATGTGTCCCTGTATAGTAGCTACTTCGGCGGTAGAATCGACATCTTCGATTGGTATACTTGGGGGGCTGTCGTAGTCGTACAGGTTCGGAGGTGTAATCTCGACCTTTATGTGTAGTGTGACCGGCTGCGTCGGCCGCGCAGCTCCCCCAGTGCCATTCCCGAGGACACATCGGATATCTGCACGCGAGATGTTCGGTTGATTGAACGAAAGGGAATTTTCAAAAAAACTAACCGCTTTGAGAGGCTAGGGGTATCGGCATCTCATGGGTGCCTATAAGGATGTCGGGATGTACAGACCGCTTCGCATAAAGGCAAAGAGTGAGATGCGAAGACAGCTGTACAAGACTAAATGGAACTTTTCAGCAATAAATTGGAGGGAGAGAGGGAAGACCTACAACGGGTCCAGGATCTGGTTCCACTTCGCGATCTGTCTCTCAACCGGAACGTCTGCGGTCTTCGCCGTTGTCTCAGGGTTGGATACGGTGACGAAGAACATCCTTTTCTTGATGAAATACTTCTTGATGTTTGGGACGTTAACCGCTCGAAGTACTAAACAAAGATTGAAAAATATCGAGTTATCACTGGCAAGAATTCGGATTTAATAATAAGCACGAACCCGTCACCTCAACGCGTTGCTTGGATAGTCCAAGGGATTGTCTTCCGTGCGATTCGGCGATTTGAGTGCTGTTCGAGGATGGTTCTTCACGAACATCACTATGCAAAAGAAGAGATCGACGCACCCTTGTCCTGCGCTTTGCGATGCCGAGGGACCTGGGCTGGAGTAATGGGTCACCATCAGATGGGTCACTGTGGCTATCTAGTAGCACGCACGCATTCAGGAGCATTTCTTTATTCTCCGCATCTCGCTGAGTTGCCATTCTACTAGAGATTTTAGTGCGTACTGGAGGAGAATGTTATGGGGGTAGAGTGAAGGCACGAGCGTCTGCAAGTGAGTAAACACACGTACGCAAGCACACGGTCCTCGTTCTTGTACCTTAGATCTAGATTCATTCGCAAACGTCGTTCCCAGATGCGCATTCTTAGCCATGTGGCCGGAGAGTGCCGAAAGTAATCTAGATGCCACAAACGAAACCCGGTTGTGGAATTCTCACATGACAACTTCCCCTGAATTTCTTTCCTATTCAGGCTTATCAAGCCTTTCGAATCATCAAGAAAAAAAAACATTTTTGAAAAGCGGATTGGCTGTGTCGCGCGCGTCTGAACCTGAACGGCCTGAACTGAACCTCGCATGAGTCGGACGAATACACGCGCCCACTTCATTTACCAGACTCCCCTTCCCACACACATCATCTAGTGGTTTACCGTCACACCAACCATGCATAGAAAGCCCATAAACGCCTCTTTGTCCGTAGTTACATGTGCATGGAATACAAATTCGAAAAAAAAAAGGTAGCCAGGTGGCGGTGGGGTCCAAGACGGAGCGGTAGGCCATTCGAGCTGAGCATAGTGTCATGCTTAACAAAAGGAAGTAAAAGTACGCACGTTGTTCCTTGCTTCCGCATTCTGAGGAGGAATCTACCTCAGGCTGCGTGTCCCTGTCGAAGAAATTGAGGCGAACTTGGTACCTCGGACTTGGGAAATTAGAACTACAAGAGAGACCAGAGCACTGACAGAGCAGTAATCAGCAAAAGAAAATTGTGGGAGTGATTGAAGGGGGTACTCGGGTCATTTCGGAGGCGCGCGCCTTTTGGCACAGACAAGCAAGCACCGCATCGTGGTCGCACCAATTGTGCGTCTATCTCTATCCAAGCCGACCTTTTTCCGATATACCAGCGAGCGATTCCGAGTCTGACTTTATCACGACAGATGACTGGTATACAGAATACCTCATTTGCCCATGTCTTCATGTGCTGCGCAACGAAAAATGCCAAAGTTACCATCGTTGCCCTCAGCTCCCTCCAACGCCTCATCATCTTGCACGCCGTCATGGTCTCCCTCTATGCGATCCCGAGCACCATCGATCTTTCAAACAATGAACGACTCCATGTTGCAAGGTGTCGACATACAGCTCAAGATCCTCCAGACTCTCCTCTCCCTCGTCACCAACTTCCCCACCATTCACAACAGACTACCCGCAAACGTACGCGCTTTCGTTCTGCGCTCCCTCTTCTCTTCCCTGACGGATGGACCAGCCCTCCTTCCGCGTTTCAGGCTACATGAATCTACGATGGCTGTGGCGTCGTCCACGGCGGCGGCGACACTGCACCAATTCGGTCATGTTTGACATCGACGAGGTCGTAGACGAATATCGCCGCAGGATGAACTCGAATCGATACCTCTTCCGGACGCGACAACACGAGCGCACGTTCCTGCCGCGCACGACGTGTCTGGCCGCATGACTACTATCTTCGGAGCTCCGTCTGTTAGGTAACGGAGAGCGTCCGCAATTCCTACCAACTCGAGTACGTCCCCAAGATCTTTACACTCGAGCTGATCGAGAGCGTACTCACTAACTACCACTAACTCTTCCGCAAGGTGTGTCTCTCCTTCCCTTTACCCATCGTATGCCAGGAGTTGTCAGCATTTCGGGCTCTTATTCTGACCTGCACAACTCTTCCCCTTGCTCCTCAAAACGCCCTGCAAGCTCTCCGCTTCCCTGCTCGCCCTCCGCGGCACCCGCGTTGTCTTCCTCTTACTCAAGCGATTTTCCTCCCAGCTCGAGACCGCCGCCTGAGGTCGAAGTCACCCTCACGCTACTCATCAAACCCATCGGTTGCGAGACTGATGACAGAGAGCCTCGGCCTGGTGGATGAGAGTAATCGCGATGGGGATCATGCCCGGGTAAGGCTCCCCTCTACCTCATTTCTGGCACTAGCTTACTGGTCATCGTGTGATCATCCATACGAATGTATACCTGCAGGCTTTGTAGCGATTCCGAGTTCATGCCCGCCCAGTATCTGGCAGCGTGACGACGCCTTGGCAACCGACGGTGACACCAGCAGTGCCTCTAGCGCACGCGCTTCACCCTCCTTATATCTGCCCTCACCTCACGTCCCGCCCTGCTCGGCGTCTCTGCCCAAATGTATGGTGTGGGTGTACCTGCGAGCAGTAATCTGCACCTTCCTAGCCACCACGACCTGGTCCACGTTGCAGAAATAGTGGCGATGGATACCTGCACGACGGTGTCGAACGTCGTTGGGATGATTGGCACAGAGGCTGGCCTGAGTGTGCAAACTGGGATGTTGGTGCGTTATGCTCACCTGCCTTTTGTCTACCAACTGAGAAAGGCCGAACAGTGGTACGGCGACTTTGACATTGCTCAGCTGGGTTGCGTCACTGCGCTCAATATTCAACGTCTCTTGTATCGGCCATTTGATATCGCATGGGACGCCATCAGTTCACACCTTCTCTTTATTCTCGGTCACCCCGCAGTGCCGCCGCCCATCCGCCTACAAGCGGCCCGCACTCTAGATGACGTTCGAGTCCTCGTAATCGTCCCGGGCGACCTATGGCAGCTGATCTCTGCAACTGTGCAGCATCGCGTGCTGGATGTTCTGGCACAGCAGATTATGCTGTGTGGACTCGCATCGAGGGTGAGCATGGAGCTTCGCCGCCGGTTGGTTCAGGCTTTGAGACGCTGCACCAGATTTTGCAAGCATCAGCATCAGGTCACGCTAATTGTTGACTAGGAAACGGCGTCCACTGGCCCGCCCTTTCCGACCCTGCCTCGCTGTCAGCTACTTCCTCGCCGCCTGGCCGTGGGCATCCCCCGCTCTCGACTTCCTGCAGGAAAGGGGCTATTCGGCGCTAATCAATATATCTTTTCAATGCGTGATGCTTATATGCGATGCTCTCGCCGCTCTTTCGCCGAGCACCTGCGTCTCTGCATCAGCGTGCTTGGGCAGTTTGGCCGGCAGTCCGACACGAATATTTCCCTGACGGCGGCGGAGAGTCACTTCTGGGGTGTCTCGGATGCACGCTGTGGATGCATCTTCTCTTGAGATATTACGTTTGTACGCGGACGCGCGGCCCGAGGTGCGCATGGGCGCGATTCAGACCTTTTTTTAGGACCCTGCAGTTGTATGCCGCCCCGCTTAGCCTTGACAACTGGGATGAGCGCGTGTGGAAGGTCACGTTCCCGTTGCTTGACATGCTTTCGCCACACGGGCGTCGTGATCCGCTCATTAGGTGATCGCGGTTCACCACTATGGTACAGTATACTGGCCGACTGGTACGTCCTACTGTTGATACCTTACTGCCCACCATTCTCGTTCTCATGCCCAACATTCGCGCGAATCATCAGTTTAGATGCAGATAGCATTTAGCTCTCCGAGCAAGAGGACGAAGAATAGAACTTTGACCTGTCCTTGATTTCATCCCTTGAGACGAATGTTACTCCCTGCCCCGGTGATGACCGCGGTCTTACAGCAGGACTCACTGCTCCTATCAAATGAATCAGGCGACGAATACCCACCTGCGTCGGGTGGTCTTACAAAGCCGGACGGCAATTCTGCCGCATGGAGTGACAAGGCTGATAGCGAAAGAATGGGCAGCACAGCGCCTGCGCGGGGAGTCTCAGGAGAACGTTTCTATTACTTTTTTCTTAATCTATTATTCCTCATCTGTTCTGAACCCTCGAAAGGCAGGATCTGCACTCCCTTAATATTTCTAACGGACTTAGTACTTCTTTTAGATCATGAATCTTCCTTCGCGGAGAAGAGTCGCAGCAGTCACTGCGTTGAGCCTGCGGGCAATCGTCGACCGATGGTGTTCTACCATTGCCAGCTAGTGAAAAGAACCGCGGAAACCTCCCATTCCCATGGTATGCGCTGCATAATACGGTTGTGTGTTCTGAATGGTATCTGATCAATCGCATAAAGAAAGGGAGGCGGCATTCGTACAGCGTGAGGTGCCAAGTGCGTTGATCTCTGAGAACCGCCTGGCCGTATTATCTGACATGCATGTGTAAAAAGGTGGGGAAGGAAATGCAAACTGCCGCAACAGGTCGGATGCACCACTCTAGTGTAGTAGACCATGCCCAGGTCACCTCGTGTCGTCGATGCGAGGGAACTGGCGAGGGAATGTTTTAAACTCGGACGTGAGCTCAGTGTGACATGATGATCTTTCCTTTTGGGCAGTGAAGATGTTCTTCTCCATGTGCACTTTGCGATATCACGATATTACTTTGCTGTCTGTTCGGTCTCGATCCGGTCGTACATCTACATAGACAGGTGTACTGTGAATGGAACCCAAAGACGGGTGTACAGTACCTGACCCAGAATGGGATAGTGGTGCTGACTAATCGAAAGCCTTGACGATGCATTTCTCTCTGCAATTTTTGCACGGCGTGCCGCGCTCGCTTCAACACCTGCTACTCCCGGCCGCCTACTCATCGAATACGTGCTTCGTCGGCCACGGGGCAATCTACTGAGGATTCCCTCTCCTGGAAAGACAAACAACCCCCTCCCTTTCCGGTAAGGGTCATCAAGCGCCGGTCTTACTATTTCTTAACGAGACATGCCTAGTTTTCCTGTTGGCGATATCGCCCTTCGAAAGTACGCCTTGAGTCAATCTGTGCTTTTACATCGCTCATCCTCTCTTGGTTGTACTTCATGTACTTAGACAACATCGACGAACGTCCTCGATGGCCAGACGACGCCGCAGTGATCCTGTCCTGCCCTTTTCCCGCTAAATTTGGGCTCTCAATTGCCATTCCGGGCCATTTTTTTAAGGTGGACAAATCGGGATCTTCCGCCAGTGCAGTGCTCACGGCAGAGGGGAACGTCTGAGCGGAATTCTGATGAAGTTTATCTGTTCGTGACTTCAATTGCAATCATCACCGTACGTCTTCGGTTCCTTTTTGTTATGGCGCAACGATTCACAAGACGATCTACTATGAGAAGGGAGGTGCACGAAGAAAAGTGCGGTATACAGTACTGTAGTCGGAAAGCCCGGTTTGGGCCGTTTATAGACGGGGCCCAGCAGGCCCGGCCGCGGCAAAAATCCGCCACCACTCTTCTTCAGCTTTCGAGTACCTTTGCATCGCACATCAGATCAGATCCGGAAGCACTCGGCAGACTGCAGACATCGCTCCCCATGCCAGGGGGTTCCATGGTTTAACCATGCCCAGTGCTTGATCCCGCTCATTCAGCCATCGTATGCCAGTGAGTTCGGGACTCATAGGATTGCTTCCTCGCGTCTTTCCCTCCAGTTACTACAGTCATTTTTTTAGTTGGTTTTGTTCTAACAGAGTTAATTGCAAGACCCATGTTGCAGTGGGAACTTTGACATATATTCGTTCTTTCCTTCGTTGTGGGAGCTCGGTTAGATTTATCACGACGTTGCAGATGACTGTTCTACGTTTGTCCTTGTGTTTGTCGGCGGCTGGCAAGCGGGAGACTCTCCTGCAGTCCATCGACACATAACATCTGCCTGGTCCTTTATCCCATCGCCTTCTACAGCGGCACAGCCCTTCACAGCTTCACCTCCCACCCCGTACTACTACTGTACACGCTTCCGGATCTGCTCCCGGATGCAAGGAGGGAAAGGACCTGGCCAGGTCTCAGAGCGCGGACGACGCAGTGCCGGTGGAAGTGTCTGCGGATTTCATCAGCGAGAATGATCCTGCTTCGAGTCTCATCGCTACCAGCTCGGGCTATGCGATGACTCGGACGTTGGGAAGGACGGGCGGGGCGATCTATTGCGGTGATGGCGTGAATTCAGGTCAATTCACGTCCGTCGAACGTCCTCGCACCCGCCCACCGGCGCTCTGGCATCCGTCTTGCTAGGAGATCAGAGTAAGTCAAATCGACCGTTAAGCAAATTTTGTCGTGGCCTGAATGCTTATAACTTTTCTCGCATGTTACATAGGAACGCTTCGTCAACATGTTACGTGAGGCATGGCAGGATCACTTTAGCTCTACCCGAACAGGTTTGCTCCGCCCTAAGAATTACATTTTTCCTAGGACATTGACTCGCCCTCTATCACCCAAGAAACCGATCCGAGTCATTTACGGAAAGAAAACAGCGCAGACCTACTAGCACTACCATATACTTCCATAAGATGCTTTAGGATGACCTACGATAAAAACTGTGGATATTGGGCACTATATCTGGGAATTAATACAAGTAGCCCAACTGCGTCCATGCACGAAATTAGATAGATCGATAATGGTTCCAAGTTTGCCAGAAATCCAAATAGTGTTTGGATGGTGAAGATATTTCCTATGTACTGATGGGATCCACATTAATAGTTCACCTTTACTACCACATATCCATCCTTCGTCATTGATCACGGAGCGATCAGTAAAGTCAACGTCATTTGCAGCTTCTGTTTTACCTATTGAAACACTTGACACCCGAATTGTCCGATCGTCTGCACCTGAGACGATGCGATGGCCATCTGGCGAGAATGCCACAGACCTGACCGAACCTGTGTGTCCAGCGAAAGGGCCTGCCGCCGTCTCTCCAGTAATGGCATCCCACACGCGAATTGTTTGATCGAAAGAACTTGAGACGATGTGGTTGCCATCTGCGAGAATGCCACAGACGTGACATAATGTGTATGTCCAGTAAAAGGGCCCGCCACTGTCTCTCCCGTCATGGCATCCCATACACGAATCGTTTTATCGTCTGAACCTGAGACAATGCGTGGCCATCTGGCGAGAAAGCAACAGACCTGACCCAATCTGTGTGTCCAGTGAAGAGGCATGCTGCCGTCTCTCCAGTCATCGCATTCCACACACGAATTGTGCAATCGTCTGAACCGGAGGCGATGTGCTGGCCATCCGGCGAGAATGCCACAGAGTTGACACGACTTGTGTGTCCAGTAAAAGGGCCTGCCGCCGTCTCCCCGTCATGGCATTCCACACACGAATTGTTTATCGTCTGAACCTGAGACGATGTGCTGGCCATCTGGCGAGAATGCCACAGAGTTGACCCAATCTATGTGTCCAGTAAAAGGGCCTGCCGCTGTCTTCCCGTCATGGAATCCCACACACGAATTGTTTGATCCAAGAACCTGAGACAATGCGCTGGCCATCTGGGGAGAATGCCACGGACTTGACATAATCTGTGTGTCCAGTAAAAGGGCCCGCCGCTGTCTCGCCCGTCATGGAATTCCACACACGAATTGTCTGATCGTCTGAACCTGAGACGATGTAATGCCATCTGGCGAGAATGCGACAGAGTTGACCACACTGAATTCGGTGACAGGTCCTGCCGCTGTCTCTCCCGTCATGGCATTCCACACACGAATTGTTTGATCATCTGAACCTGAGACGACGTGCTGGCCATCCGGCGAGAAGGCCACAGACAGACCCAATGTGTGTGCCCAGTGAAAGGGCCTGCCACTGTCTCTCCCGTCATGGCATCCCACACACGAATTGTTTGATCCGAAGAACCTGAGACAATGCGCTGGCCATCTGGGAGAATGCCACGGACATGACATAACCTGTGTGTCCAGTAAAAGGGCCAGCCGCTGTCTCGCCCGTCATGGCATTCCACACACGAATTGATTGATCGTCTGAACCTGAGACGACGTGCTGGCTATCCGGCGAGAATGCGACAGACCTAACCCAATCTGTGTGTCCAGTGAAAGGGCCTGCCGCTGTCTCGCCCGTCATGGCATTCCACACACGAATTGTGCAATCGTATGAACCGGAGGCGATGTGCTGGCCATCCGGCGAGAATGCCACAGAAGTGACCGGATCTGTGTGTCCACTAAAGGGGCCTGCCGCTGTCTCGCCCGTCATGGCATTCCACACACGAATTGTGCGATCGTATGAACCGGAGGCGATGTGCTGGCCATCCGGCGAGAATGCCACAGAAGTGACCGATCTGTGTGTCCACTGAAAGGGCCTGCCACTGTCTCTCCCGTCGTGGCATTCCACACACGAACTGTGTGATCTTCTGAACCGGAGGCGATGTGCTGACCATACGGCGAGAATGCCACAGAAGTGACCGAATCTGTGTGTCCACTGAAAGGGCCTGCCACTGTCTCTCCGTCGTAGCATTCCACACACGAATTTTTCCATCGCTGAGCCTGAGACATGTGCTGGCCATCTGGCGAGAATGCAACAGATCGGACTGCAGCCCCAAAGTTTGAAATCGTCATCTCCGATGATGGCCAATGAGCCAATTTTCCACGTTCACGTGTAGGACTCGACGAAATGAGGTGGAATAATGTGTGGAGACAAGAGAACAAGTCGGTGCAAATGGTAGAACGGAAAGATAGATATGTGGGGCACTTTTTGCCATGGCGATCCCGAAATGCCGTACAAATACAGCGGCGTCGTTGACGAACGACCTGAATTCCTTAAGCTCGCTCCGGGAATCCTATTGTGAGCATTGTAATTAGTTTTGGACTTCTCATCGGACCAGGAGTTGTACTCACACCCTGACTAGACGCCAACCAATTGTTCAGAGTTGCGAACGCCGATGGAGCAAGACGAATATTTCTGGTCAAACTAAGGGTCTCTAGCCAAAACAGGAATTTCTCTTTAAAGAGAGTTTCAACTTTTCGAAATAGGTCCGTCTTGAAATCGGTTTGTTTCAAATGACCGTCCCAGAAACGGCAGGCATACAAAAGAGCGGGTGGAATGTGTTGATCTACGCGGGTGTTAAGATCTTCGACGTCATCGTTGGCAGATACGATGTTTCGAGTTCGCAGATGTTGAATTTGAGGCCATCGACGGGATCGAGTAGTAGATTGAGACAGGAATGAGCTAATTGGTGGTGAGCATCACGGACACCGACATAAAAATCGCCGCTCTTGTTTTATTTGTGAGGAAGTCACGGAATGAGGTATGGAGAGGAATGATGGGAAGGTGTTGTCCGATGAATTGACATTACTTAACAATGAGCCAAGGCGATGGAGTAATCCAGTAACGGCGGCATCGCTGTCCTTGTTGTCAGAGGCGTGTTGTCGCAGAGGAATGAGTGAGCGGATAGTGAGGGGTTCAATCGAAGTAATCAGTTGTCCAACAACAGAGCGGAAGAGATCCCGTGCTTCTTGGCCTTTGAAGTATCCTCCCAGGACTTCTTTGTATAACTCGTCCAACGGGTCTTGTCCACGGGGATTTGTACTGGGCTCCAGAAGATGTTTGATACATGCTTCCTCGTCAAATTTAAAGTCCTCGGGAGGGTCTAGGACGAATTTACAGGCGACAGCTGCCCACTGAAATAATCTCCCTGCCTTCACTGCTAGCCTTTCGACGTAACTCCGAACTTATCTGAAGGGAGTTTCCCCCGAACAAAGGTGAGAATATCCTTGTCCGTCTCAACAGCCAGCACGGAATCATCCATATATTTGACCTTGACTGATGGCGCGCTGGCAAGCGCAGATAGGATAGCGTGCTCTGGTCTCGAGGTGATGAGCACGCGGAAGTTCGACGGAAGTGCCTCGAGATTTTCTGCGAGAAATTTGTGTAACCCAGTTGTGCCAGTCGTATCCCCACTCTCGTCGAGGGCATCGATTACGACGAGAATAGGGCCGACGATGTGCAGGTCCTCAAGTGGTTTCAGGATGAGGGATTTGAGCATGACATTATAGTCACAAGTGTTTCGAAGAGCGGAGTCGTCCTTTACGATGTTTCCGAGCGCGATTCTAAACGAAGGGTAGCGGTCGGCGAGATCATGGCAAGAGTCGTAAATAGGTGATAGGGCTTCCGTCTGGATTGTTCCCTCCGTGAAACATAAACGATGACGTAAGCGGTGCATTTCGTGGAACTGTCGTGCGATCTCATGCGCGATGGATGATTTTCCCGTGCCTGCTTGTCCGAAAAGAACGAGACCACGCTCCGAGTCGGGGTTATTCACCCAATTGATAATGAACTCTAGGAATGCCACGCGTGTTCCTATAAGACAGCCCTGTCGGGACTAAATCCGAGTTGAATCCGTATGGGATTTCCCTGATTTTTGCATCGAATTCTATGACAACTATCGGATCGGTAACCCCAGAAGCCATCAAAGACCACTTACCGGCGTGTGAGAGTTGGCTTGACAGGTCCTGAAGCTGAGTTGATAGGATCTGAAGCTGAGTCGATATGTCCTGAAGGCGAGTTGATAGGAACTGAAGGTGAGTCGATATATTTGCCACGCCGTCCAGAATTTTGAATGCAGTACTCTGCGTAGAGATGGCAGCCTGGTCCACGAAGTCTTTTCGGCGTTTGACAAGGCCATCGGACAACTCCTTGATTTTTTTGTGCGGTCCGCCGCCTAGGTTAGTTAATGTACGCTTCCCTTAAATAGTATGTTTACAAAAAGCCAATGAAGCAGATCACGACGACGTACAGAACTCAGGGTACTTTGCATACGATTGGATAAAGTCGGAGCAACTACAAACATCCTGCAGCATGAGAGTAAGAATTTGTGCCTGTTTGGATTGCGGCTTGATGGATTTTATAAATAAAATGTCCTCATGATGTGTAAAATCAAACGCGTCATGGATGGCTCGGAGCAAGGTTTTGACATTGGAGTCATGTTGATACTGCTCTAGGAGCGTCTGCCATCCAGACGAATATAGCATGAGCGTCTCGTTCGGAAAATGACACAAATGGACGTGCCTCGGTGATTGCCGAAAGTAAACTGTGTGCCATCTTTGCGGGTGGGAAAAGCTGAATGTGGAAGTCAGCTCAGCTAAGGACATCGAAGGTATTACACGCACTTCTGCAACTGGACGCAACGTATCCATCACCCACTTGATCCTCCCGACGGCGCCTTTCCACGTATTCGATAGGTCCATCTCGCTTCACGGCCTGATCGGCCCCTTGAGAGCAAGACGAGGATTCTTAGCACTAGTAGTCGACACCTCTTGTGGCTTATTATTGGCAGCTTCGACGGGTTGGTGATGCGACAGGGGTAAAATATGTTCGGGGTGGGGAGTTGAATGTGTCCCGGTATAGTAGCATCTTCGGCGGGAGAATTGACATCTTCAATTGGCATACTTGGGGGGCTGATATACAGGTTCGGAGGTATAATAATGATCGTTATGTGCAGTGTGACCGGCTGCGTCGGCCGCGCCGCTCCCCCAGCGCCATTCCCGAGGACACAATGGATATCTGCACGCGAATGTTCGGTTGATTGAACAAAAGGAGTTCTCAAAAAAACGAACCGCTTTGAGAGGCTAGGGGTATCGGCATCTCATGGGTGCCTATAAGGATGTCGGGATGTGCAGAGCGCCTCGCATAAAGGCAAAAAGTGAGACGTGAAGACGGTTGTACAAGACTAAATGGAACTTTTTAGCCATAAATTGGAGGGAAGAGGGAGACCTACAACGGATCCAGGATCTCGTTCCACTTCGCGATCTGTCCCTCAACCGAAACGTCTCTGGTCTTCGCCGTTGTCGTATCCGAGTCATTGGATACAGAGACGAAACTTTCCTCTTGAGGAAAGGATATTTCTTTATACCTGGGACATTATCGGCCCGAAGGACTAAGCAAAAGATTAAAAATTATCGAGGCATCAAGTAATTGGATTTAATAATAAGCACGAACCTGACACCTGAACGCTTTGCTTGGATGATTGTATTCCTTGCGATTCGGAGATTGAGTGCTGTTTCAGGATGGTTCTTCACGAAGATCACTATGCAAAAGAAGGGATTGACGCACCCTCGTCCTGCGCTTTGCGATGCCGAGGGACCTGGGCTGGAGTAATGGGTCACATTAGACAGTCATTATTCACAGGCGATCATCAGTAGTACGCACGCATTCAGGATCATTTGTTATTCTCTGTATCTTGTTGAGTGGCCATGAGACTTCCTATGCCAGTTAGTTTAGTGCGTACTGGAGGAGAATGTTATGGGATAGAGTGACGGCTCGAGCGTCTGTACGTGGGTAAACAGATAAGTATGCGCACAGCCTCGTTTTCGTACACAGACTGATTTCTAGACTCAGACGGCATGTATCGTAAATAGAATAGTCGAAAGCGCCTCTCGCTACAAACGATGAGCTGAAACGGGGTTGAGGGCAACTTCCCCTTTCCCACCTGACTTACTTTCCATATTCAGGCTTATCACAAGACACAAGGCGCCGCTTCCTTGTTCCAATCCTGAAGACACATCCCTGTGGCTGACGAAACACCTCAACGCACGTGACATGCATGTGCGAAGTGTTGGATTGGGACCTGGAATGATTCGTTCGTTGCTCAGCTGATCAGTTGATATCGGCGGCTCCGACGCTTGAAACGCCCACGCCATTCACTAGACCTGAGACCTCCGTACAGTACGTAGTTACATGCGCGCGGAATGCAAATTCGAGAAGAGGGTATCCAAGCTGGGTGAGGTCTAATTGAAGCCATTCGAGCTGAACGTAGTGTCAGACACAGTACGTGGTAAGGAAAGAAAACGGAAGTACGCACGTAGTTCCACACAACGCCATGTTCCGCATATATTCCGGGAGGAATCCGCCTCAGTCGAAGCAACGCGGCGAACCTCGGTACCTGCGGGAAGTGCGTCGACTCGGTAGAGGAGAAGAGTCACAAAGCAGGGATCACAACAAACTGATTTTGTGCGGAGTGATTGAAGGGCTAGGGGGACTCGGGTCACTTAAGAGCCGGAGGCCAGCGCAGAGGCGTGCGCATTGCAGATTGCTTTTTGGCTCAGACAAGCATCGGTCGCATCAGTTGTGTGAATTGCGGCTCTTTCCGATTATCACGACAGACATGGAAAACCTCCCTCGTCCCGTCATGTCTTCATGAGCTGCCCAACGAAAATGCCAAAGTTATCAACATTGCTCTCAGCTCCTCCAACGCCTCATCGCCTTGTGCGCCGCTTCCTCTCTGCATCCCGGCTATCATCCAAACAATCAACGACCGCATGTCGCAAGGTGTAGACATACAGCTCAAGATCCTCCAGATTCCTCTCCCTCATCACCAACTCTGCACCATTCACGGCAGACTACTCGCAAACGTATGTGCTTTCTTCAGTGCTCCCTCTTCTCTTCCTTGACGGATGAACCGGCCCTCCTTCTGTTTTCAAGTGCATGAATCGAGGACGGCTGTGGTGCCGTCCACGGCGGCGGTGATACCGCGCCAATTGGTCATGTTCGTCGTCAGCAAAGGTCGTAGAGGAAGATTGCTGCATTCTGCTCCCCAAGGAGTTTGAGTCGATAATCTTCCAGACAGGACCACACAAACGCTCAGTCCCACCCGCGCGACGCGTTTGCTGTTTTCGAGGACCTCTCTCTGTTGTGTAACAGAGAGCGTCCGCAATTCCTACAACTTGAGTACCCCCACCGGACGTTTGCCATCAAGCTGATCGAGAGTGTACTTATGAACTAACTATTACCAACTCTTCGCAAGGTGTGTCTCTTCTCCCCTTTACCTATCGGAGACCTATATGCCGTAAGTTGTCCTGAAATCACTTCATCTTCACAGCATTTCGAGCTCATACTCTTATTACAACTCCGCCTTTTCCCCATGCTCTTCAAGACCCTCTCCGAGCGTTCCGCTTCCCGTCTTGCCCTCCGCGACACACGTGTTTTTCCCTCTTGCTCAACAATTCTCGCCCAAGCTAGACGGAGGCACCCTGACTACCATCAAACTATTGGTGCGGTGAGCTCGGCCTGCCTGGGTGGATGAGGGTGCTCGTGATGGAGATCATACGCAGGTAAGGCCCCCCTCTATACCTTATTTCTGGCGCTGGCTTATTGGTGACCACGCGATCCTCCGTCCGTATAATGCGTGCAGGCTATGTAGCCATGTCTATGTGCGGTGTCTGGCAGCGTTGCGATGCCTTGGCAACCGGCGGTGACCCCGGCAGCGCCTCTAGCGCACATGTTCTCACCCACCTCATATCCGCCCACAAGAACCTAGTCACCTCACGTCCCGCCTGCTCGGCGTCTCTGCGTAGATGCACGGAGTGGGGGTACCTGCGAGCGACTTTCAATCGCACTCATGGCTACCACAGCTCGGGCAGCGTCGCGGGGATGGTGGCGACGGTTGTCAGCGGACGGTGTCGACGTCATTGGGATGATTGGTACCGAAGCTCGCTTGAGGGTGCACACTGCAGCGATGAAAGTGCAATGGTGCGTCTCCCCAATCGATGTTCTGCCAACGGGCTGCCAACCTTCTCCCTTCATCGCCTTTCTATAACATCGATCAGCTCGATAAGGCTGATACACCGCTCATCCGGACGCGTACATATATCTCCTCGGCGTCCAATACCTCGTCTCACTCTCCGACGGCCTCACAGGGTATAGCTTCCATCTCTACACACCGTCGCGGTCCAAAACCCGCCCACGGGTTCAACCGAGCCCGTGCGTGTACTGTGCCCACTCGACCCTATGACGCTCCCCGAGCCAAGCCAGCCCGCACTGGGCTACAAACTGTGCGCGCGATGCTGAACGCAGGCTGGCCGCGCATCTTGTGACTCTCATTCCTCTTTACCACCCCCTCCGACCCCCTCTTGGGTCTAGGCGCCCTGCAGACGCTCGCTTGCCCCACAGGGTGCCTCACGCCCACGTGGCGCGTTCCTTACTGCCCCCGCCAAGGCCGCACTCCCACGTCGCTGCGCTCGGCGAATTGCAACACGCGTCATCTGCGTTACGCCTCTCCGTCTCAATTGAGGGACTCACGCTCGGTTTGGCGGGAGCTGGCGCCGCACCACAACCGCCGGACTTTAGCGCATAATTTGGAGTGCTTAGGGAGTCACACTCGTCCCTGCCCGGGCCTGCCGCGCTTTTCCTAACCGGAACGCTTGGCTCAGCTGGTTCGCGCTATGAACTGTGCGCGTGTGCTGAACGCAGGCTGGCCTGCGCTTCTTGCGTTCCTCCCCTCCATATCACGAACATCTCCGACTCCATCTTCGGTGACGTCCTAGGCGCTTCAGGCCCCTCACACTGTCCACATCACGTGAGCGTTCCTAGGCCGCTCTACCCACGCGTCGTCCCTGCTCGACGAATCACAACACGCTTCGTCTGCGTTGCGCTCCCCCGTCTCACCTAAGAGACTTACTCTTGGTTTGGCGGGAGTTAGCGGAGGTGGCGTGACCAGGACTTGGCCTGCGTGATTTGGCGTGTTTACGCGCTCATCGCTGCCGCGCATTTCCTAGCTTGGACGCTCGGCTCAAGGTGGTTCGCGATACTCGAGGTGCTCCAAAATGCAGATTACATTCTTACCACATGCGGTGTTGCCCGACAGCGGACACTGCTATCCGTAACTTAGATGGGCGATGATGTCACCACTCGTTTTACAATAATGATATCGGGTCACTACTTAAGTACAGAAGAGTCGCTCTAACGCTTATCAAAGTCGGAGGTACAGCTCCTTCATCCTGTATTTATGGTGAAGGATAATGGACATCATGTAAATCCTAATAGTTTAATATGCCAAACTGGAGGACCGACTGCTCTTGAGCCTACCTGAGGAATTCCCGTCACAAGCTGTATTACTAGTAATTGTCGTACGGGAGAACACAATGTTTTGTCAGATATCAGTTCTGTAGTCGGATATGGTAGGGCCGAGTTCCGTTACGAGTCCTTACTGAATTTGAGCCCGCGATGCCCACATGGGACTTAGGAAAATTTACTATCCGCGAGCGAGTACATTGGCATAAGCTCCCATGATCTTATGGTACGTTACCGGTGAATGGGTAGCCGGTACCAGTACTGTAGTATCAGAATCCTCGACGATAATGATATAACCACATCCTGACATATTTTCCTCCGTATACTGTAGGTGGCTGAAATGCGCGTGGGAGACTCTCAACGCAAGAGTCTTAGTGAATTCTCGACACCGGATGGTAAACGTAACACTCACACATTCCCATTCCGCTGAGTCCTACCGACTCCTACGTTGGATCCACACCCGCTCCCCACTTTTGTTGCCCATGTCCGCATCGACTGTGACGCTTCCAGGGTGGTTCCCGAGTATCCTTTCTAAGCTTAAGCGGAAACCATTGATCTTGTCATCTTATTTGTCCCCGGTCTCCTCTACATGATGTAGGTCGAACGCCTCTATCTCACGTAGAAACGGTCAAGAGCCCGTGCGCGGGATTTCGAAGCTCGTAACTCGTTCGTGCCCTTCGTGCGCGCCACATACGATGTTACAAGTGTTGATGCACCGCCGAGGATTGAGACTGCAACAGACATCTAGCATCGGTAATAAGGATAGCTATGGAACAGAGAAGTACGTACATTTTTACCGATTAGCGCTGCACCAAGGGCGGTACCATCGGGGCTTGTAGAGCGAAGGCAACGTTTTGCGCCCCCAGCCTGAAATTTTTGCTGTATAACACACGTACGTGTACGAGTGTCAATAAAGGTATCTCCTGCGCGTATCTTACTACTCACCTTTCTGCGTGGCCTTGAAAAGCTCTGCTCTCGCCACGGTGACGGTTTGGCCTAAGCCCTGACGAACAGTTTTTTTCGCGGTGCTGAGAGAAAACCTAGGTAGGACAATCAGCCGCCCATGACATTAGAAAACTCATCATCGGGGAACAACATACAGGATCTCTGTCATCAAACGGATGCCATACCGCTTCACTGTCAACCTGACCTTGGCCAGTTAAGCAGTTAAGTCGCTCGCACGTTTTTGTAGCCCTTCTGTGGGTGAAGATGCCTCCGCCGGTTGTTCTCGTGGGACAGGTTTTTGTGTTTGAGGTGCCGCGGTAACATGGGCGGTAGCATGAGTCAGCAAAAAGCACGTTTTTATGCAGCACCCAGGGCAGTAGGTGCCGCAGAGGGAGAGGCTGCATCTGATGGGGCCTCTGCCCTCGGGTGATGGAGTAGCGTGAGTATCATGAATAGAAGAGGACGAGAAGTTAACCGATGAAGCATGTTGCTGTATGCGCATACCTAGCACCGTCGATGCAGGGGTGGAGTCACGTCGGCCCTTCCATGAGGTAGCTTCCTCTAGGATAGACACACGGTATGTGTTTCGCTCGCCGGGGTATTTGGCGAATCATGATGATGGTACACATAGGACGTCGAACGTGGATTCTTCAGGCGGGATCGAGGTGGATGTTGTGATAGGACGGAGCTACTGCAAGGGGAACGAGGGAGGGAGAACGGGAGCGTCGAGTCCGTCTCAGTCTGAGCTTGCATAAACATACGAGAGTAGGGACAAGTCACGGTGTACTGTAGTGGAACTCAAAGAGCCGGACCTGACAGAAGTGCTGACTAATCGGAAGTTCGTCTCACATGAATCCTCTCCTCTCCTTTCCGCAACCTCTGCACAGTCCTTCCTGCAGCTATCTGAAATGTCTTCCCTGGGTTTATAGAATCCGAATCCCGTATGTACCGCCTGCATATGCCACAATGTGATTCTTTCCCTTCCGGTTCAAGGTGTGCTCTGAAGAAAAGAAAAAAGGCATTTATCTGAAGCTACCAAGGAATTTACTGCAGCTGTCAAACAGCATCGATGTGAGTACGATGAGTGATCATCGTCTCGATGGCCAGTCGACGCCGCAGTGATCCTGTCCTGCCCGTCTCCCGCTAAATTTGGGCCCTCAGTTGCCATTCCGGGCCATTTCTCAAGCTTCGAACTCTTTTTTGGTGGACAAATCGGGATCCGCTTTCGCCAGTGAGCTCACGGCAGTCGAACGCGTCTGAGCGGAATTCTGATGATGTTTATCTATTTGTGATTCAATTTCAACAATCACCGTACGTTTTCGGTTCCTTTTCGTTATGGCGCAATGATCTACAAGGCGATCCATGAGAAGAAGGGAGGTGCACGAAGAAAAGGCAGGTCGGTTTTTGGCCGTTTAAAGACGGATCCCCGGCCCGGGGATGCCGCAGCAAAAATCGCCACTCTTCCTTTGTCATCGCGCACGTCAGAGATTCCGGAGGCGCTGGCAGCGATTCTGCTGCCACATGCCAGGGGGTTCAACGGTTTGGCCATGCACAGTGCTCTTTTTATTGGTTTTGTTCTAAGCAGAGTTAATTGCAAGCCCCATTTTTGAAGCGGGAACTTTGACATACATTCGTTCTTTCTTTTGTGGTGGAAGCTCGGTTAGATTTATCACGAACGTTGCAGATGACTGCTCACGTTTATCCGAGTCCTTGTGTTTGTCGGCGGTTGGCAAGCGGGACACTCTCCTGCGGTCCATCGGCAGCGACCATAGCATCTGTCTTGACCCTTATCCCATCGACAGCCCTTCACTTCCCACCCATACTACTGTACACGCTTCTGGATCTGCTCTCGGATGCGAGAGAGAAAGGGCCTGACTACGTCTCAGAGCGCGGAGACGCAGTGCGTGCCGGTGGAAGTATCTGCAGAGTCCATCAGCGAGAATGATCCTGCTTCGATTCCCATCGCTACCGCTCGGGCTACGCGATGACTCGGACGTTGGGAAGGACGGCAGGCGTCTATCGCGGTGATGAAGGGAATTCAGTTCAATCATCCGTCGGCGTTCTCGCACCTACCAACCGGCGCTCGTGGCATCCGTCTTGCTAGATCTCAGAGTAAGTCAAATCAATCATTAAGAACTTTGTCATGGCTAATGCCTATAATTCCTCGCATATTGCACAGGAACGCTTCGCAACGTGTTATGTGAGGTATGGCAGGCTCATTTTAGCTGTACTCCAACAGGTACGCTCGCCCTAAGAATTACTTTTTTCTGGACATTGACTCGCCCTCTATCACCCAGGAAAATGATCCGAGTCATTCACAGAAAAACATGGGCCATAATTGTGTGCTTAAAGTCTTTCGTGTAAGTCTTGAATGCTAAGCTTACTGAATACTAAAACAGCGCAGATTTACTGCCATATAGTTCATAAGATGCTTTAGACGATCTTAGGATGAAAACTGTGATTATTTAGTCCTATATCTGGGTATTAATACAAGTAGCCCAACTGCGTCCATGCACGAAATTAGATAGATCGAGAATGGTTCCACGTTTGCCGGAAATCCAAATAGTACTTGGACGGTGTAAATGGGCCCTGTGTACTGATGGAATCCACATTAATAGTTCACCTTTACTACCGCATATCCACCCCCCGTCATTGATCATGGATGATCAGTAAAGTCAACATCATTTGAGTTTCTGTTTTCCTATTGTAAGATTTGACACCCGAATTGTCCGATCGTGTGAACCTGAGACGATGTGATGGCCATCTGGCGAGAATGCCACAGACGTGACCCAATCTGTGTGTCCAGTGAAAGGGCCTGCTGCCATCTCTCCCGTCATGGCATTCCACACACGAATTGTTTATCGCTGAACCTGAGACGATGTGCTGGCCATCTGGCGAGAATGCCACAGACCTGACCAACTGTGTGTCCAGTGAAAGGCCTGCCCTCTCTCCGTCATGGCATCCACACACGAATTGTTTCATCCTCTGAACCTGAGACAATGTGTGGCCATCTGGCGAGAATGCCACAGACTGACAATTGTGTGTCCAGTGAAAGGGCCTGCCGCTGTCTCTCCCGTCATGGCATTCCACACACAATTGTTTCATCCAGAACCTGAGACGATGTGCTGGCCATCCGGCGAGAATGCCACAGACTTGACCGAATCGTGCGTTGAAAGGGCCTGCCGCCGTCTCTCCCGTCATGGCATCCACACACGAATTGTTCGATCTTTGAACCTGAGACGATTGCTGGCCATCTGGCGAGAATGCCACAGAAGACCATCTGTGTGTCCAGTGAAAGGGCCTGCCGCGTCTCTCCCGTCATGGCATTCCACACACGAATTGTTCGATCGATGAACCTGAGACGATGTACTGGCCATCTGGCGAGAATGCCACAGAACGACCCAACTCGTGTCCAGTGAAAGGGCCTGCCGCTGTCTCTCCGTCATGGCATTCCACACACGAATTGTTCGATCGTCTGAACCTGAGGCGATGTACTGGCCATCTGGCGAGAATGCCACAGAGTTGACCAACGCATTCAGTGAAGGTCTGCCGCTCCCGTCATTGTATTCCACACACGAATGTTATCGTCTGAACCTGAGACGATGTATGGCCATCGGCGAGAATGTCACAGACCTGACTGAACCTGTGTGTCCAGTGAAAGGGCCCGCCGCTGTCTCTCCCGTCATGGCATGCCACACACGAATTGTTCGTCTGAACCTGAGACGATGTGATGGCCATCGGGCGAGAATGCACAGACATGACCGAATTGTGTGTCCAGTGAAAGGGCCTCGCCGCGTCTCTCCCGTCATGCATTCCACACACGAATTGTTCATCTCTGAACCTGAGACGATGTGATGGCCTTCGGCGAGAATGCCACAGACTGACCTTGTGTGTCCAGTGAAAGGGCCTGCTGCATCTCTCCCGTCATGGCATTCCACACACGAATTGTCATCCAAGAACTGAGACGATGTGTGGCCATCTGGCGAGAATGCCACAGAATGACCGAATCTGTGTGTCCATGAAAGGGCCTGCCGCTGTCTCTCCCGTCATGGCATTCCACACACGAATTGTTTATCGTGTGAACTGAGACGATGCTGGCCATCTGGGAGAATGCCACAGAATGACTGGATATGGTGTCCATGAAGGGCCTGCTGCATCTCTCCCGTCATGGCATTCCACACACGAATTGTTTATCGCGTGAACCTGAGACGATGTGCTGGCCATCTGGGAGAATGCCACAGACATGACCGAATCTGTGTGTCCAGTGAAAGGGCCTGCCGCTGTCTCTCCCGTCATGGCATTCCACACACGAATTGTTCCATCTTTTGAACCTGAGATGAAGTGCTGGCCATCTGGCGAGAATGCAACAGATAGGGCTCCGACCCCAAAGTTTGAAATCGATATCTCTGATGATGGCCAATGAGCCAATTGTCCACGTTCCACATGTAGGGTCCGACGAAATAAGGTGGAATAATGTGCGGAGACAAGAGAACAAGTCGGCGCAAATGGCAGAGCGGAAAGATAGATATGTGGGGCACTTTTTGCCATCGCTATCCCGAAATGCCGTACAAATACGGCGGCGTCGTTGACGAATAACATGAATTCCTGAAGCTCGCCCCGGGGACACTATTGTGAGCACTGTAATTAGTTATTGGCGTCTCTCATCGGACCAGCAGTTATACGCACACCCTGATTAGACGCCAACCACTTATTCAGAGTTGCGAACGCCGATGGAGCAAGACGAATATTTCTGGTCAAGCTAAGGACCTCCAGCCAAAATAGAAATTTCTTTTGAAAAGTTTTTCAACTTTTCGAAACAGGTCCATCGTGAAGTCAGTGTCTTTCAAATGATCGCCCCAGAAGCGACAGGCATATAACAGAGCTGGTGAAATGTGTAGATCAACGCGGGTGGTAAGGTCTTTGACGTCATCGTTAGCAAGATACGATGTTTCGAGTTCGCAGATGTTGAATCTGAGGCCATGGAGGGGATCGACTAGTAAATTGAGACAGGAATCGGCTAATTGATCGTGAATATCACGGACATCGACGTAAAAATTGCCGCTCTTGTCTTTATTTATGAGGAAGTCACGGAATGACGTATGGAGAGGAATGATGGGAAGACTCTTGTCGGGTGAATTGACATTACTTAACAGTGAGCCAAGGCGACGGAGTAATCCAGTAATAGCGGCACCATCGCGTTTGTCGTAAGAGGCATGTTGTCGTAGAGTAATGAGTGAGCGGATAGTGAGGGGTTCGATTGAAATAATCAGTTGTCCAACGACAGAGCGGAAGAGGTCTCGTGTTTCCTTTTCTTTGAAGTACCCTTCCAGGACCTTTTCGTACAATTCGTCCAACTTGTCGAGTCCACGGCGATTTGAACCGGGATCCAAAAGATGTTTGATACACGTTTTTTCGTCATAAAAAAAGCGCTCTGGAGGATCTAGGACAAGTTCACAGGCGACCGCTGCCCACTGAAATAATCCCTCTGCCTTCACTGCTAGCGCTTCGACGTAATCTCCGAACTCATTTGTCGAGAGTTTCCCCCGAATAAAGGTGAGAATGTCATTTTTCGTCTCTGCAGCCAGCTTCGGATCATCCATGTACATGATCTTGACTGATTGCGCTCCAACGAGCACGGACACAATGGGGTGCTCTGGTCTTGAGGTGATAACCACGCGGAAGTTCGACGGAAGTCTCTTGAGATTTTCTGCGAGGAATGCGTGTAACCCACTTCTGCCAGTTGTGTCCCCACTCTCGTCGAGGGCATCGATTACGACGAGAATAGGGCCGACGATATGCAGGCCCTTGAGTGGTTCCAGGATAAGGGAATCGAACAGGGTACGATAATCACTTGGGCCACCATCTTGAAGATTGGTGTTGTCCTTTACGACCTTTCCGAGAGCGATTTTAAACTGAGGATAGCGGTCGGCGAGATGGCGAGCAAGAGTCGTAAAGAGAAGGTGGGCCTTCGGTTCGGATTGTTCCCTCCGTGAAAAGATAAATGACGACGTGAGGCGGTTCATTTCGTGGAAGAGTCGTGCGATCTCATGCGCGATGGATGACTTTCCCGAGCCTGCTTGTCCGAAAAGAACGAGACCACGTTCCGGGTCGGGATTCCGGTCGTCCACCCAATCGGTAATGAGGTCCAGGAATGCCACGCGTGTTCCTGCAAGACAACCCTTGTCGGGACTAAATTGCGAGTTCAACTCGTGGGGGATTTCTTTGATTATTGCATCGAGTTCTATGACAACTATCGGATCGGTAACCCATAAGCCATCAAAGACTACCTACCGGAGTTTGAAAGTTGAGTCGATATTTTTGCCACGTCGTCCAGAATTTCCAACACAGTAATCTGCGTAGAAATCGCAGCCTGGTCCAGGAAGGCCGTTCGGCGTTTGACAAGGACATCCGACAACTTCTTGATTTGTTTGTCCGGACCGCCGCCTATGTTACCTAACGTACGCTTCCCTGAAAAGCGTGTTTACAAAAGCCAATGAAGCAGATCAAGACGACGTACAGAATTGCTGGTCCTTTGCATACGATTGGATAAAATCGCAGCAAGTACCAACATCCTGCAGCATGAGAGTAAGGATTTTTGCCTGATTGGATCCCGGCTTGATGGATTTTATTAATAAAGTGTCCTTATCGTGTGCAAAATCAAACGCGTGATGGATGGCTCGGAGCAGGGTTTGGACATTGTCGTCATGTTGATCCTGTTCTAGGATTGTCTGCCATCCAGACGGATATAGCATGAGCGTCTCGCCGTTCGGAAAGAGACACAAATGGACGTGCCTTGGGGATTGCTAAAAGTAAACCGTGCGCCATCTTTGCGAGTGCGAAATGCTGAATGTAGAAGTTAGCTCAGCTAAGGACATCAAAGGGAATTACGCGCACTTCTGCAACTGGACTCAACGTATCCATCACCCACTTGACCCTCCCGATGGCGCCTTTCAACGTACTATCCAATCGGTCCATCTGCTTCATGGCGTGATCGGCCCTATCGAGAGCAGGACGAGGATCTTTAGTACTGGTAGACGGCGCCTCTTCACGACTTTGAGGCTTATTGCTAGCTTCGACGGGTTTGCGATGCGACAGGGGTAAAGGGGAGGGGGGTCGAATGCGTCCCGGTATGGGAGCTTCTTCGGGAGGAGAACTGCCATCTGCGGTGGGTATACTTGGCGGGCTGTTGTACAGGGTCGGAGGCGTAATGTTGACCCTTATATGAAGTGTGACCGGCGGCGTTGACCGCGCAGCTCCCCCAGCGCCATTCCCGAGCACACAAGTCATATCTGCACACTACATGTTCAAATGATCGAACGAAAGCGAATTCTCAACAAAACGAACTTTGAGAGGCCGGGGGTATCGACATCTCATGAGTCCCTATAAGGATGTCGCGATTTGCAGACCGCGCTTCGCATATAGGCGAAGTGTGAGTTGTGAAGACGGTGTGCAAGACTGAATGGAAGTTTTAGGCATAAAATTGGAGGGAAAGAGGGAAGACGTACAATGGGTCCAGGTTCTGGTCCCAATTCGCCATATGTCCCCCAACCGGAACGTCTGCGGTCTTTGCCGGTGTCTCAAGGTCGGATACAACGACAAAAACTTTCCTTTTGATCAAACGACATTTCTTGATATCCGGGACGTTAACGGCTCGAAGGACTAAGCAAAACATCAAAAACGATTGAGGCATTAAGGAATTGTTAAAAACGAACCCGTGATTCGAACCTCGACGCGCTGCTCGGATAGTCCAAGGGATTGTCTTCCGTGCGATTTGGCGATTCGAGTACTGTTCCAGGATGGTTCTCGACGAATATCACAACACAAAAGAAGGGGTTGACGTACCCTCGTCGACGTCGTCGTGCGCTTTGGGATGCCGAGGGACCTGGGCTGGAGTAATAGTTCACTATTAGAATGGTCATTAGTTACAGGCCATCGGTAGTACGCACGCATTTGGGGATAATTGGTTATTCCAACATCTTTTTGATTGGCCATTCTACCTTTCAGGAGGGTTTAGTGCGTACTGGAGGAGGATGTTATGGGGATACAGTAGAATGACGGCTCGAGCGTACGCACTACAGTATTCACTGCACGCACAGGTTGACCGCTCACACGGGTAACTTCCCCCTTCCCACACTATTCCAGCCGTTATCAGTTATCAGGCCTCAAAGGTCTTAACGGCCATGTTTACTGTATGTCTTTGCTTGATCCAATCACCACATGCCCACAATGTGTCAAACAATGGATCGTAGATCTATGAGACCGCTATGGTGGCTATATTTAAGGGAGTGAAGAGCAGGTCACCAATGTTCATCTCGGATGACACAGGTTCACGGACAGACTCCCCAAATTGCAGAGCATTCTTCAAGCCCTATACAGTGTTGTCGGTGGGCTGTAGTTGTGAAGATCTTGATCCAAAGTTCGGCACGTGGTGATTGGACCAAACAAGACATACAGTAATTTCAAACTAAGGCTATGATAACGGCGGTCATCAGGCTTATCATAGGCACGCCTTCAACACGCTTCCTAAGGGAAGTTCCTCTGGCCAATCCCCGAAGACCTCGTGCTTGACCCGTGGGATGCCCCTGTGAGCAGCTGCCCAAACCGTCAATACAGTTCCGCAGCTTGGATTGGGACCTTGCTCGTTACTCAGTTGACGCCCACCCCATCATCAGACTCCCCCACAGACACCAACATCCTAGTGGCGTAGCGTCACAAGCATAGAATGCCCATGGCGTGACCGCTCTTTGTCCGTCTGCTCGCCAATGAGCTTGAATCGATTACTCTTCTGGACTGGACCACTCCGTCCCACCGCGCGCGACGCGTTTGCTCTCTCCGAGGGCCTCTGTCTGTTGGGGATCTGCTCACGAACTACCACTAACTCTTCCGTTAGGTGAGTCTCTTCTTCCCTTTACCTAACTGAGACCTGTGTCCAACTGAGTCGTCCCAAACACTCTTAGTTCACAGCTAAAACCTACTTTTTCCTCTGATCCTCAGAAGACTTCGAGCCCTCCGCTTTCCCGCTCGCCTCCACGACACCCACGTTGTCTTCCTCCTACTCAAGCATTTCTCCTCCGAGCTCGAGACGGAGGTTAAAGTCATCCTTGGTTTACTCATCAAATTC
>WTXE01000118.1:0-96032 GCA_022496225.1 Russula aff. rugulosa BPL654
GTACCTCCCGCATTCCTTGTTTGATATAGGTCATTTACCTCCATTCTCAATAAAAACAGGGATCTTATTTTCATGCAAACCTTCAGCACTGCATCTGCAGTAAGATTTCCCTTCGTGCGCGCGTTACTATAAGAGTTTGCGCGAATTTCTGCATTTTGATTTGGACATACTAGGTCTTTAGACTTGATGATCTGAAGGTCGTCATCATGCGCAACAGCTAGCGCGCCCTCAGTGTCGGCCTCGAGACATTTCTTTTGTCGGTGCCCGTTGAGTATAACCTAAGTGAGTGATCATAACCAGGCAAACGAACCTCCGCGATATAGTCTAAAACCCCACTGAGCGGATCAGGATACTAAAATCAAGGCGTCATACTTCTTTCATCATTCTACACAAGAAGATTACCTACTTTTGGAACATATGGAACTTGGTTCACTTCCATTCGATTATCGTCTGGGTCGTCTAGATCGTTTGGATCGTCAAGACCGGGTTCCGCTGCAGCTCGAAATGGTTTGGTCCAGAAAAGGACACGCCTGGCTCGGAAACCCCTGATGAAGACACATCGATTCCGAGGTGCGGGTGAAATATTCTTTTAGTTAAAGATGTGAAAAATCAATGCACGGCAAGTAATGTAACCGTGAAAGACAGACCGGGTTGAGTTGGCTGTCGTGATATTCTATGGTTCCACACCTATTGCTCCAAACAAAACTTGCACCCCCATTATTGAGCGGTCTGCTCGCCAGCGAAATTTGTGCATCCGCAATGTGGTCATCGAGAACGGCCGAAGCGTACGAAGTGACCAATGTACACCCAGTGACAAGAATGAGGTCATCCATACGATCGACAGGCAGATCAGCATTCCTTGACCAGTTAAACCATCTTTCTACGTTGTCTCGGATGCGTTCTCGAAACATTCTCTTGTGGATAACATCCTCACGGTAGCCTCCGCAAGGAAGAGACAGAAGTGCTCCGGGACCCCGGCATATATACGTGACACCTTCGGTTCTGCGATAACATATCATAGGTTTGGTGAAGGCGTCCGTGACAGGATTACTAGGACTCACTGTTCAGGTGTCGCAGCCTGTATATTGCCGGCGTTTTCCTTTCTAGACACATGTCGGGAGGAATAGTCTACTTGACCAAAATTATCACGAACGATACTAGAGAGGGTTAGAGGTTCATAAAACTCTGGTTCAGCAAGTCTTCTATTTGATTGGTCATCCCAGGGAAGTGTCACATTGAACATGCGAATGAAAACCCCTTCTGATGATATGTAACCAACGTCGCCAATCGAGACCTGGTTGTATATATCCTCGACAGGATTCGGTTTCCACAACGCGAGGCCATGGTAGAGTGATGTGAGTTGCTCCCGGTAAATATCGGATGGTTGCTCCACGGGCATGATACTAGGATACTAGGAAAGTGTATCGTATCCTAGGACAGTTGTTCGGCCGCTCCGGCGGCCGCCTGTACCGCCCACGACAGCTTCGGATAAATCCGGAGTAAATCACATGACAGCGACGGCCATGTCGCGTCTTTTGCTGTAAAATTCGTCTTCCTATAAAATGTGTTTGCTACATTCTACTGTAATCGGGAAATGTTGTTGCGTGCTCCGCGTCGCTTTTCCTTCAGGCTCGCACCTCCCTTCTTTGCCATCTCCGGCCTCCTACTCGCACACGCACACCTCCGAGTCGCCACTGGCATGTCATATGCTTGCAGCTTATGGCACACACATCGCGTACGTGATCACTTTCACATCTTCCGCTCTAGGGAGGCCGCTGCCTCTCCACCCCACATGGCAGCGATACGAATTATCTTCTGACCGCAACGGCCGCCGTGTCTGCGTTCGCTGGACTCTCCGTCAGTTCGGGGACTGTCCCAGGTTGGTCTCCCTCGTGTGTACAGCAATGTTCGTCATATCGACAACTTGGATACCCGGAGGGTCAATCGAGCAAGACGAGTGCCACCCCGACCAACCCTTCACCCAGAAAATTTCGACCACCTACCTCGTTGTCGTCGGGGATTACCGAGGAAATCATGTTTCCAAGGCGGTCGCCATCGAGCGGCTTGTCGACGCGTTGTCAGGGTGTCAGCAGAGCGACCACGAGCGTCAGACTATGAGCAGGACCAGATCGCCGCTGCACTCGGACTGTACGTCCATTGGCTCGACGAGTCCGACTGGGAGCGAGAATAAGCGCAGGAGGAAGGTGCCCCTGCCAGTGCTCGAGAGAATCACGACGGACACAAGGAAATACCTGAGGGACAGGAACAGCTGCCACAGCACAGAAAAGCTCCACGGACCAAGGACACGACGGAGGAAAGTCGCTCAAACGGCACAGCTTTTCGCGTCCTACTGTACCTACTCGCGAATGCCAGGGATGAACAACTCCTCGACGACCCACAGGAGACGCCACGCCCGCAAGAGCTGTGCGTTTGGGACTCCGCGCTCACGGAGTCCATATTTCTCAGTGACCCATTTTCTTGCGAACCTCTGGAGAGATTGATGCAGCGTGTAATGAAATGAAGTCGTTCTCATCTCGGGAATTGATGTCTGAACCATGATCTATAAGGAAGTGTGTCATGTCAAGCCTCCCATTAAAACAGGAGAGTTCCAACGGTGTCTGTTTCTTGTTCCGAGCATCGAGACTCGCACCAGATCTAGGTAGCGGTTCCGCAATCTCACGATACCCAGATTGCGCTGCCGCGTGTAGCGGGACACAGCCTTCACCGTTGGTGGCATTCACATCTTCACCACGCCGCCAGAATTGACGAGGAGACGCGCGATCTCGAGAGATGATTGTCCCCGATACGACGCCATTTCTTGTCCCTGATCCGATGCCAGATGTATTGCCGTTAGTGTCGACATGGTGTGTGGCCTCGAACGTTCTCGCCGCAGTCATCAGATTCTCCTCTTTCGTCAGGGTATCCAATCTTTCAAACGCATCTTCCACATCTGTCTTCCCCATTAGCCGCTTCATAAATGTTTCTTGCGCTACAATTAGCCACGAAAAAGTATACCGATTGAATGACCAACTGATTCGCCTCTCTTTCATTGTCTTGGTCGAAAGCGCAAGAATAGACAGAATCTGGGCCATGATTTTCGCGAGTAGCTCCGTCATCCCCGGCGTGAGTGGAACTGATGTGTAATGATTAAGACGTTGAAGGAAAAATTGTATGCGCTCGAGGAGTTTCACGAGCGCTTCGTAGCTCGCAATAACATCCTTCACCGCCTGAATTGAAATATTATATGGATGGGCATGTAAGGAATGTAGGAATAGACTGACCCCAAGAAGAATACCGATGCCGGTGAAGATTGTCTTTGCGGGAGAGAAAGGCTAAGAAGTATATGTCCGCAAGGCTAATATATCATAAAAAATGGAATGCTTGCTATACCGACACCTCCTCCGAGAGTATCTGAGAAAATGGAGAGGATGTTTATGACGAATCAGGCGACGATCGAGAAACCATCTCCCCTTCTCTCACCTCTTTCGACTTTCGGATACCAACGATCGGCAGCTGTACGCTTTCATTGACAATTTTGCCCATTTTTTTTTACATTTTTTCTGTACTGTACAAAGGCCACTATCCTTGTGCCCTTCCTCCAGTTCCCTTCTCCGCTTTTCTGACGCTACAGCATCTCTCATGCACAAAAGGAGTACGACATCAATCACCTCTTCGGATGCAAGCACGACTGACGCCTCAAAGTACATCTGTTGATTCAAGTTTCTCATCACTGTGCACCAGAAGTCCGGGACAGGAAGAGCCGCTGCAAGTGAGACGACCAGGTGCGCATAGCTGTCCTCCTCTTCTCATCCACACTTTTCCTTTTCTTGATTCTCCCTTTAATGCGAGCGTCACAGTAGATAAGATGGGTGCTGCGAGTGTGGAAGAGTCGTCCAAATAGGGGAAGAGAGAAAGGGATGGGAAAATGAGAGGGAAAAAGAGGCACTCGGCCGAGATCGTGTGGACAGCGGTTCCACCGGACGATTGCCGATAACTGAAAGGCACGCTAACGAGAAAGGAAAGGAAAGAAAGTCAATACGATAGGATAGGATTAGAGGGATGGATCAATATAATGCCCTCCCCGACAGGTAGGGGGGCCGTCTTATATACATGAGCGTGTGTCTAGTGTCGGCGACCTCGGAGGTGGCCACATAAAGGAAAGTCTAAAATGGGATGAAAAGGGAGCGTACGGCTGCCGCGCGAGGCGATAAGAACAACGAGAAAGAGAAAAAAAAACACAACAACACGTGACGGCGGGCGCTCCGACGCGAAAGTCCGTTCCGTCCAAGCCCAGCTCCGACGCACTCCTTACAACAGCCATATCATGGGATTTTTTCCTATCGCACCGTCCCAACTATTGAGGATCGAATCAAGCCCCGCGTACGTCCTTTGATGGAAAATCCAAGGTTGGAGTCGTGCGCGCGGCGCGCCAATCGCCTCCTTCACGCGCCTCGTGGGGGCAAATGTCGTGAGTATTGTAGCTGGAAAAGCGGTTTGGAAGGCGCGAAGAGGCGAAAGCGGAAGGGAAGAGTCCAAGGAGATGGTTGGTTCAGTTGGCACTGGCACGTATTTGCTCTTTGCCTCAAGGCCCACAACTATCCATTCTCTAGGTCCAGCGGAAGAAGTATATAGATTTTCGTGACAAAAGTCAACGTAAAACGACAGCACATCATTTACGAACGTGCGAAAGGGTGATGGACTCGGAGATACATGTAATTAGGACGGCCTACTAGTATGTTGCCTCTTGAAAATCAGTTCCGGTCTGGAAAGTCAGGGCTGCTGGCTGGAAACCACGTCAATTCTCTGTACAGGCATGTAGGAGCCATGCGTAGTATAAACCCGGCGACACCATGGTGGATTCAAGATCGACTCACGACATTTTTTTCGGTCGGCTTCGTGAGGTAACGGCGTAGTACACGAGTTGGTCGGCGACAGTGGGGAGGTGACAGGATAAGGGATTGTAGATGAGGTTCCTCAAGCAGTTCTTCATGAGGACGAAATTTGTGTGTGGAACGCTTACAGTACTGATATTTTCTCAACATAGATGGTATATATTATAGTAGTCCTAGAACTAAATATCAAGAACAACGGGGCTACAAATACTACAGTACCTATCAGTAATTTCATCTCTGCCACCTCTCATTCTCTTTCGGCACCATATTCCAGCAACAATTGTGCAACATCATGATAGTCACGCGCAGTAGCCACCTGGAATGGTGTCATATCATCGTCATTGCGGATGTGCACGTCTGCCCCACGATCGCCCAACAACCGCACGACCTCTAAATGACCCTCTCGCGACGCCAGCCATACCGAGTTACCGCCGTTCGAAGCTTCTTGTGCGTTCAAAGCAGCCCCATGCTCGAGGAGGAGCTGCACGACCTTGGGTTTTCCCTCGTTCGATGCGTAATGTAAGGGCATCCACTTATCACAGTCCTGCGAGTTCACCTGGGCCCCGTGGTCGAGTAACACATGCACAACGTCTACATGTCCCTCCTGAGATGCTACATGCAGCGGTGCTCTGTCATCATAACATTTGGCATTTACATCTTCTGAATGCGTCGTGATGAGCCACGTTGCCAGCTCGCTAAACCCACAAAACGCCGCATAAAATAGGGGTGTCGCAGGCAGTGGAGGCGGTTGCTCGGTAATGAAATAACGTCGCAAGTTGTGAATGTAGTCGACCTCCACGTTATGCATCCAAATGCAAGCACGAAGATGTGGCCTCTTTGGATCGAATAGATGCTTCAAGTCGTCTTCAATTTCTGACTGGACATTCTCGAACTTCGCGTGATCGAGCCAGCGCTCAGAAGCGTACTTGGCTAGAGGAAATGTCGCGACCCGCTCCCTATCCACCTTTTCATCCAACTGAAGTAGGACTGCTATACATGCCCGCGCCAAAATCGCATGCGCCGGTTCCAGGGAATATAGTAATCCGATAGGTGGCCGATATCCGATGTTTCAAGACGATCCGAGGTCAGGAATTCCTTGACCGAAAAGTGCGAAAATTGTACAATCTTCGAACCCTGGTCATCGATGATGGCGATCAGTGAGGAACATGCAGAGTGCACAGCCTCTTCTGGATTTTCTGGTCGCCAGCCGTCCACGAGATTAGTCGCCTCGTTTGCGCCAAACTCGACCGCAAATATCTCTGCCAGTTCTTCGACCCGAAGTGGCCGAATCGCAGCAACAATACATTGGAAAAGTCGACGCGCATGCTGAAACTTCTCTTTTGGGATCCTTGCAATATGCGCTCGTATGTGTCATCCAGAGTGATGGGTAATTCATCCAGAGCTTTGGGAATACTTGAGGGCATGCATCGACGAAGGGTATCAAGCTGGCAATATGCCCAACGGAACCTGTCCGGAATCATATATAATTATCCTGAAGCGATCTGAAAGAGGTGACTCACATGCCCTGAGCGCGCTCCGAGAGTACACGGATAACAAGATCCTTATCTTCCGCTCTCCATCTCCGCATTGACCGATCATTATGACGAAAGAGCGGACAAAGTTATTGATATCTTCAATTTGACCACCTTCTTCGTGAAGGGAAACACGACGCGATGGAGGTGTCAAGGGGTTAAGAGCAGTATTTATGTCTTGCTCAGGGCGACTGGTGATACAGATGAATAGATTGGAATGCTTCGACTGCACGAGGTCCTCAACAAAGTCCAGAACCTTCTCACGAGCGGATGGGGTCCCGGTGTTATTTGGACATTCGTCCAAGGCATCAATAATAATGTATGTCGGGATTTGACCAGGGAGATCGAGCATTCCGTTGAGATACTGCGCGAGCGCGGCCTCGCTAGGCTGTTCTGACCCATCACGGCATGTCTCGTGTAGTTGAGAAAGAAGGTCCCAGCAAGGATCAGAGTCATCAATAAGTTGCAGGAGGAGGGAAGTCAGCAAGCCGCGGACATCTCGTTTGGTGGCGTCCTTGAAGTCGAAGTAGTAGTACGCGAGCAGAGCAGATCTCGATTTTCGAAGATCCTTGATTTTCTCGATGATGGCCGAACTTCACAAGAGTATGAGTTCCCTATCACCGGGATAGTCGTGTAACTACGTACCAAAGGATACTCTTGCCACACCCCGCTGAAAACCGAGATAAACCATTAGCAGTCATGAAAGTATGATAGAGCAAGAGATGCATACGATTTCCACGGATCCACAACAGGGATCCGTTCGTCTTCCACTCATCGAATGTAGGACCTTGGATGAACCAGTTTGCTGTTCCGTCGTGCTGGGTGTCATGTGCAGTATTATGATTGACGGAAGGGTTCGGAGGCGCGAGCCATGTTCGGAGCTTCTCTCGTGATTGATGTCCTGTTAGTACGTTTCAGACACGATGATTAATTAGAGCAGTGTCAGGGAGTAACAAACGTTGTATTCCATCAATTGCTGATTTAGAATATGAGAAGATCGATACATTACAAAGAGACTGAAACGATAGGCTTACCGCGTGTGCCCTCCTTGATCACGTCCACATCGGCGCGGATCCCATGGATATTGCCATCGACCTGCTGGAGGACCTCTTCGATCACTGTTACCTTATTGTCGACATGGTGTGTGGCCTCGAACGTTCTTGCCGCCGTCATCAGATTCTCCTCTTTCGTCAGGGTATCCAATCTTTCAAACGCATCTTCCACATCCGTCTTTCCCATTAGCCGCTTCATAAATGTTTCTTGAGCTACAATTAGCCACGAAAAAGTATATCGATTGAATAGACCAACTAATTCGGCTCTCTTTCATTGTCTTGGTCGAAAGTGCAACAATAGACAGAATCTGCGCCATGATTTTCGCGAGTAGCTCCGTCATCTCCGGCGTGAGTGGGACCGATGTGTAATGATGAAGACGTTGAAGGAAAAATTGGATGCGCTCGAGAAGTTTCACGAGCGCTTCGTAGCTCGCAATAACATCCTTCACCGCCTGAGTTGAATATTATATGAATGGACATATATGGAATGTGGGAATAGACTGACCCCAAGAAGGACACCAATGCCGGTGAAGATTGTCTTTGCAGGAGAGAAAGGCTAAGAGAATATATGTCCACAAGGCTGATATATGATGAAAGATGGAATGCTTACTATACTGATACCTTCTCCGAGAGTATCTGAGAAAATGAAGAGGATATTTATGATCGGAGTCAACCATGCCATCAACTTGTCATCGCCCTTGCAAAACTTATCGAAGGCCTGAGCTTGGTTTCGAAATATATTCATGACAGATTCGGGAGAATTGGAGTTCTCAAATGCGGCAGCAAACGGATGTTTTTCTAGATCTTGTTTTGTGAGTGTCTTGTACTCATTTGATGCCGCATCGAATATTGCAGTGAAGTTGGCGGTAGAGAGGTCGGTTGTCTGCTTGCTTGTGGACATTGTGGACGCAGGGGTAGGAAATAAGGAGGAGTAGAATCACTGGGTAGGTTATGGGCTGAGGGCAAGAAGCATAGCGCCGAGGACAAATAACTGTCTGTAGGAGGACACATGGCAGTGATAAGGACAGCGTCTAGCCGGCACGGGTCTCGTCCGATTCCGAACCGTGGGACGACCCAAGAGTCCATTCCGATTGACCACAGTGCAAGTCACTTAACCAGGCAAAGAGCCCGTCGATGTCGACACCTGATATATCCACATCTTAAAAACCCTCCGACCTGCCTTCTTACGTGGGTTCTCCTTATACAATCTGCGGGTTTGTACGTGTCCGGCCTACAGAGCAACCCTCCGCTACCTGCAATTCATTCGCATCCTGCAGATTGTCTTCAACCTCATGACACACTCCAATTTATTCGATTTCTCGTACTGCATAAGCGCACTGTCGAGGCGGTTAAGACCCAGATGACGTTCAGCTCTCGCACGACAGCGGCACGTTCGAGTGGACCGGCGATTGTCTACAACGCGTGTTTCGCCAGGCGAGACGCGTGTTCGACCTTGGTACAGTATGTGGCGTATGCTCTTCAATATTATGCGTTTCAACGCGTGCGCATCAGACGTCCTTGATGAAAAGGAAATTTTGTCTATTGGGGAGTACTTGCAGAGCGAAGGTTATTCGTCACGGTTCAGGGATGTCTACTTCAATTTGTGACTTTCCTTCTCCCATCTGTACCTCCCATCTCTCGTTGGTTTTGGCGCTCTTTGTATTGTAGGTGTAGCGCGCGAGGGCGCGCTGGGGTGAGTTCGAGGCGGACAGAGAAAAGAGGGACCGAATGAAAAGACTGTCAGCAAGAGAACGTCTGAGAAGATACACACTGCGGCACGGTAGCTCGCATCAGCGTGCACTCTCAGGCGGACTAATGCGATGTGAAGAGAGGAGAAGGAGGAAGAAAAGAAAAGCGTCCGGAGACGGCTAGCGCACACAAAAAAAAGAGGGGGGAAAACGCGAACTTGCTCGACTAGAATTCTCCCTCGAGCTACAATGCTTGTACTGACTTAAATACATGAAGCGGCTATCGGTGATACGAAGACAGGAGGCAAGAGAACGAGTGAGGATCAGAAGACGAAGATGACGCGCGGCCTAGCTACCTAGCTAGCAACTAAGGGTCATGTGCAATGCGAAAATGTATGTACGATGTCCAAGATGAAGAGGGCTGTATCGAAGGGAGGAGACACGCAGATCAAGAAATGAATCGAAAGGCAGCTTCCGAGGGCAGCCGGACTGCCCACCTTACATAGGCTATGACGACCGTGGTGTTGACTACCCCACAAGATCTATGCCCCATGAACTTCCCAGCCAAAGCCCCCGATTTGACTCAGGTGGAATAGGAATGAGGTCTGGTTCCGTTCTGATGAGAACTTGTGTCTTAAATTCCTTCTCGGAAGGAGAAATGGGGGCTGACGCGCTGACGGATGGGCTTACCAGCTAATGCCGCGTTCGCCTCTCGCGTGGTCCTGCTGGAACTATACCATGAAGAGAGCAAATGTCCCTTAGTTATCCTTGTGAGTTCCGATCTGTCTGCCCTACCCACCAACCACATCTTTACCAATCCTACACCTTCTTAACGGGACATGTCCGCCATAATATTTATTTTTCTTCACAGTTTTTTTTTTGCCGCAAACAACTCACGTAGCTCAACTTTCCGATCCGGAACGGGAACAGACTGGACGGATGAGTCCAGCGCCTCTCATCACAGAAACACGGCCACCGCTTTGCCATTCTCAATCCGCTTTTCCACCACCCACCGCGCGTATCCTAGGCCATTGCGTCTATTCACACCCTGTCATCTCCGCCGACTCTGGACGTGGCCAACGAGCAGGCAGCGGCAGCGGTGACGGGGCCAGACAGTGGGAGCATGGACGCGCTACGGGTTCCATGAGGATCGCTTCGCTTCTGGCCTGCGCGCTGCGGCGGCACTTCCTGGAGGCGTACCCCCGTTTTCGATTACTGTAAGGATGCGGGATGTAGAGCGTGGGGAACCCCGCGTGCACGTGATGGCCTAGTTGTTCGCTGCGCTTGAGGTCATGCGATCTCTGGCTGCTTTGCTTGTCGGGAGGGCCCTGCTCGCCCAGTCAGCGCGATGGGAGAAGAGGGAGGTTCAGAGATGCGTACGAATAAGGATGACAACCGTCTATTTCTAATTCATAAGGTGTCTGAGAGAATTTGAATCCTCGACTGGGAGGGAACTTTTCAATTATTGTAAGGTGCAGCCGTTGGACCTGCCTCCCTTCCAGCTATGGGCGACAATCAAAAGCGAGCACCCATTCAGACGTACACGTTAACTAATGCCATCACGAATAATATTAATATTTTGATTTCTGTGTGAAGGAAGATCCGGAAGATCCGATTCGGAGATATGTAGAGGCATGGGCATGGAATGATCGCTGATCCCTGTTTGTCGACGATCGAGAAGTCTTGTTTTTCGATTACCACGTTGCCCGAATCTGCGGAAGCATCGCCAGTTTTTTCGGTCGGCTTCAGCTTTGCTTGTGAGGTAATGACGTACACGTAATCCAGGAACCAGTCGGCCACAGACTAGTTAAGACTCAAGCAGTTCCTCATGAACATGAGGTTGGCGTGCGGAAATGCTTAACTAATATTATCTCAACTGTGGTTAGATTGGATATATGATAGTAGTCTAGAACTAGATATGACGAACGACGGGCCTGCAAATACCACGTATAAGTAATTTCAACTGTGCTACCGTCTCATTCTCTTTTGGCACCATATTCCAGCAGCAATTGTGCAACATCATGATGTCCCCACCGAGTAGCTACCTGGAATGGTGTCAAATTGATGTCACCCCGGAGGTGCACATCTGCCCCACGATCGCCCAACAGCCGCACGACCTCTAGATGTCCAAATTGTGCCGCCATATATACTGGGCTACTGTCGAAATCGGATTGCGCGTTCAAGGTAGAATTATGCTCGATAAGGAGCTCCACGACCTTGAGATTTCCCATGCGCGATGCGATATGTAAGGGAATCCAGTTGGTATAATCCTGCGAGTTCACGTGGGCCCCGTGTCGAGTAACACATGCACAGCCTCTATATGTCCCTCCTGAGATGCTACATGCAGCGGCGTTTGTCATCATAACACCTGGGCATTTACATCTTCTGCATGCGTCGTGATGAGCCACTTGCCAGCTCGCTAAACCCACAAAACCGCATAATATAGGGATGTCGCCTGGAGTGGAGGTGGTTCTTGGCAGCGGAATGATTTGGGCTGTAAGTGTCTTGACCTCCACGTTATGCATCCAAATGCAAGCACGAAGATGTGGCTTCGTTGGATTGAAAAGATCCTTCAAGGTATCTTGAATTTGTGACTGGACATTCTCGAACTTCGCGTGATCGACCAGTGCTCACAAGCGTACTCGGCAGAGGAAATGTCGCGACCCGCTCCCTATCCACTCTTCATCCAACTGAAGCAGGATTGCACACAGGCCCGTGCAAAACGCATGCGCCGTTCTAGGGAATATAGTAGTCGCATAGGTGGCCGATATCCGATTTTGAAGACGATCCGAGGTCATGTATCTTTCACGAAATATGTGAAAATTGTACAATTTTCGAACCCTCGACATCGATGATGGGATCAGTGAGGACATGCAGAGAGCACAGCCTCTTCTGCATTTTCTGGTCGCCAGCCCTCACGAGATTAGGCCTCGTTTGAGCGACTCGATTGCAAATATCTCTGCGAGTTCTTCGACCCGAAGAGGCCGAATCGCAGCAACAATGCATTGGAAAGTCGACGCGCATGCCTGAACTTCTCTTTTGGGATCCTTGCAAAATCGCTCGTATGTTCATCAGAGTGATTGGCAATTCATCCAGAACTTTGGAATACTTGAGGGCATGCATCGACGGAGGGTGTCCAGCTGGCAATATGCCCACGGAACCTGTCCGGAATCATAAATAACTATCTTAAAGCGATGTGAAAGAGGTACTCACATGCCCTGAGCGGCTTCGAGAGTCACGGATAACAAGATCCTTATCTTCCGCTTCCATCTTCGCATTGTCCGATCATTCATGACGAAAGAGCGACAAAGCTATTGATGTCTTCCATCTGACCCTTCTTCGTGAAGGGAACACGATGCGATGGGGTGTCAAGGGGTTAAGAGCGGTATTTATGTCTTGCTCAGGGCGACTGGTGATACATATGAATAGATTGGGATGGTTCGACTGCACGAGGTCCTCAACAAAGTCCAGAACCTTCTCACGAGCGGATGGGGTCCCGGTGTTATTTGGACATTCGTCCAAGGCATCAATAAAATGTAAGTCGGAATTTGACCCGGGAGATCGAGCATGCTGTCAAGACACTGCGCGAGCGCGGCCTCGCTAGGCTGTTCTGAACCATCACGACATGTCTTGTGTAGTTCAGAAAGAACGTTACAGCAAGGGTCGGAGTCGTCAACGAGTTGCAGGAGGAGGGAAGTCAGCAAGCCCCGACATCTCGTTTGGCGGCGTCCTTGAAGTCGAAGTAGTAGTACGCGACCAGAGCTAATCTCGATTCTCGAATGTGCTTGATTTCCTCGATTATAGCCGAACTTGACAACAGTATAAGTTTCCTATTACTGGGATAGCCGTGTAACTACGTACCAAAGGATACTCTTGCCAGACCCCGCTGAAAACCAGGTGGACCATCAGCAGTATGAAGGTATGACAAGACGAGAGAAGCATACGATTTCCACGGATCCACAACAAGGATCCGTTTGTCCTCCACCCATCGAACGTACGACTTTGGAAGAACCAGTTTGCTGTTCCGTCGTGCTGGGTGCCATGTGCAGTATTATGATTGATGGAGGGGTTAGGAGGAGCGAGCCATGCTCGGAGTCTCTCTCGCGATTGATTTCCTGTTCGTGCGTTTCAGACACGATGATCGATTATAGCAGTGTCAGGGAGTAACAAACGTTGCATTTCATCAATTGCTGTTTTAGAAGGTCGGTACATTATAAAAAGACCGAAACAGTGATGTTGGGCGTACCGCGATTGGCCACCTTGACACTATCATCGACGTTGCGTGTGCCCTCCTTGATCACGTCGATATCGGCACAGACGTCACAGGTGAGCTCCCTGATATTGCCATCGACCTCTTGGAGGACCTCTTCGATCATGTTACCTTATTGTCGATATGGTACGTGAGTTCTTGAGTCGCCTTCACATTGACATTAACATCGTGTGTGACCTCGAACGTTCTCGCCGCCGTCATCATATTCTCCTCTTTCGTCAGGGTGTCCAGTCTTTGAAACGCATCTTCCATATCCGTCTTTCCCATTAGCCTCTTCATTAATGTTTCTTGAGCCACAGTTAGCCACGAAAGAGTACTAGTATATCGATTGAATAGACCAACTAATTCGGCTCTCTTTCATAGTCTTAGTTGAAAGCGCGAGAATAGAGAGAATCTGGGCCATGATCTTTGCGAGTAGCTCTGTCATCTCTGGCGTGAGTGGGACTGATGTGTAATGTTGAAGACGTTGAAGGAAAAATCGGATGCGCTCGAAAGGTTCACGAGCGCTTCGTAGCTCGCGATAACGTCCTTTACCGTCTGAGTTGAAATTACTGTATATGAAATGGACATGTAAGGGACGTGGGAATAGACTGACTCAAGAAGAACCCCGATACCAGTGAAGATTGTCTTTGCGGGAGAGAAAGGCTAAGAAAGTAGATGTCGTACGGGTGTATCATGAAAGGACTGAATGCTTACTAGGCCGATACCTTCTCCGAGGGTTCCTGAAAACGTGAAGAGGATATTTACGATCGGAGTCAACCATGCCATCAACTTGTCATCACCCTTGCAAAACTTATCGAAGGCCTGGGCTTGCTTTCGAAATACATTCATGACAGAGTCAAGAGAATTAGAGTTCTCAAGTGCGGCAGCAAACGGGTAGATCTTGTTTTGTGAGTGTCTTGTACTCGTTTGAAGCGACGTCGAATATTGCAGTAAAGTTGGCGGAAGAGAGGTTGGTTGTCTGATGGGTTGTGGACATTGGGGAAGCAGGAGTGGGAATTGGGGAGGAGTGGGAACCGCTGCGTGGGCTAGTAAGTTAGGTCGCGGGTTGAGGACAGGGCAACAAGCATAGCGCCGAGGACAAATAGTTGTCTGAAGTCTGAAGGATATCTCACGAGTCTTGATTGATTGATTGACAAAAGGCACGAGGACAGCTCTAGCGGGCACGTGTCTCCGAGCCGTTGATCCGACTCCCGGGCCGACTCGGATGCACTCATACATCGGTTCAGCGCTCAGAGCTCAGAGCAACGGCCAACACTTTGATCACATGCATGCATTACTTTAAGCGAGGGGATTCTCTCTGTACATACAGTGTTTATCGTGGGGAAGTGCCATGGCTGGAGACTGGAGTTAAGTTATGGTTCTTGTCAGGACTCAGGACCGTCAGATCAGTAAAATGATTCGGAAGATGTCCACAACGTGAACTACTTACGACGGTCAATTATACAAGACAGCGAGGTATAGTCCCTTTACAAATAGCCACGGATACAGTATTATCAGCCTTGACAACAGTCGGGCAGCCAGCCGTCAATTGACGACGTGACACGGGCCAGGCAACTAGTAGGTAGTCATTCTTGAGATGCTTGTGCTTCGACGTACTGTATATATTATTGGGACGGCAGAGAAGTTGTCTAAGCGCGGAGTCACGGTATTACGGGAGGATGCCCGAACCCTTGGCTGCAATGTTGGTGAGGTTCAACCGAAGGGGAAGAAGTAGTACGTGTGGTTAAGAAATGCAAAGGCTATATGATTCTACAGTATACTGAATTGGCGCATATACTCGAGTACTACAGTAATCGGTGACGCACCTGGCAGCGTTGGCGTCCTTCCTCTTCTTTTCACAAACACCATCGTATCCTTAAAACTTGTCAGTCCATCTTTTTGTAGGTTAACATCGTGGCACAATGCGCGTCGCCGTCGTTGGTTCTGGCGTGACAGGTCTCGCCGCAACGTGGGTACGCTTTCCCTCATTCTCTTGACATGAGGCCACCCCGCTACATCGCATTATTTCACAGCTTCTGAATGAATACTCTCCCCATGAAGTACATCTTTACGAAGCAGATGATCGCCCGGGAGGCCATGCCAACACAGTGCACGTCTCCCAAGCAGGCAAAGAGCCCGTCGACGTCGACACGTATGTTGATACTTGAATACCCTTCCATCTACATGCTCACACCTTCACACCCCCTTGTACAATTAGCGGATTCGTACGTGTCCAGTGTCCAGAGCTACCTCTCCTTTGCCTTATAATTCATTCGTCTTCTGTAGATCGTCTTCAACCCACCAACGTACCCGAATTTTCTCGAATTCCTCGCTCTGCACAAGCGCTCCGCCGAGGTGATCAAGACCCAAATGACATTCAGTGTCTCGCGCGACGGCGGCGCATTCGAGTGGGCCGGCGATGGGTTGCGCAGCGTGTTTTGCCAGCCCCGGCGCGTATTCGATCTTGGCATGTGGCGTATGCTGTTCGATATCATGCGTTTCAACGCGTGCGCGTACGCGTCCTTGCTGAGAATGATGATTGTCTATGGGGAGTACTTGCAGAGGGAGGGCTATTCGTCATGGTTCAGGGATGACTACTTGATTGTGAGTTTCCTGACACCATTCCTCCCATCTCTCATTAGTTTTTCGCCCTTCTTTGTATTGTAGCCCATGACGGCTGCGGTGTGGAGCACTCCGCCGGATGTATGCGCCATCGACTTCCCGGCGAAAACGCTGATACGATTCATGTACAACCACCACCTGTTGCAAATAACTGGGAAGCCTTCATGGCTTACCATCAAAGGTGGCAGGTGGGTAGCATGTTGTGTGAAGGAACACTTCTTCGTGGCTGACCTTCATTACAGTAAAAAGTACGTTGAATCGATACTCTCCCAGTTGCCCTCTGCGCAGCTGCACCTCTCAACACCCGTGCATGCTGTCTGGTCGGGCGAAGGGAGCGTGATCCTCGAGACAGCCACGGGGACGCGCGAAACGTTCGATCACATCATTTTTGCGTGCCACTCGGACGACGCGCTACGCATCCTCGATGCCGGTGGTGGTGCAACGCCCACGGAGCGAGAAGTCCTCGGTGCGTTCCGCTGGAGTAGGAATGAGGTCTGGTTGCATTCCGATGAGAACGTGGGTTTTTAATCTCCTCTCCTCTCGTCTTGGAAGAAGAGATGAAGCCTGACCGATGGGCTTACCAGCTAATGCCGCGTTCACGCCTCGCATGGTCCTGCTGGAACTATATGACGCGGACAGCCGTGGATGAGCAAGGGAAGATGAAAGCAAACGACCCACAGGTATCATTGTAAGTTCCGTCCTGGCTTGCCACGTCCTTCCTGGACTGCCTTGCCCACCAACTAATCATCTTATGTCCTTCGAACAGAACATGTACGTCAAAATGCTTCTTCACTCTACTCTATCTTACCCTAACAAAAACTTAAACGTCGACTCGGAAACGCGGGAACAACAACAGACTGGATGAACGATCTCCAGAGCATCTCATCGCAGAAACACGGTCACCTCTTCGCCACGCTCAACCCGCTCTCCCCACCCTCCCCAACGCGTGTCCTAGGCCACTACGCCTACTCACACCCAGTTTTCTCCGCCGACTCCGTACGCGCCCAGCACGAACTCGCCCTGCTCAACGCCCAGGCGACGACGACGAGGACAGCCTGGTCAGAGTCGGAGAGTTGCGGGCGCCACCGTGTATTCGCGGGCGCATGGACGCGCTACGGGTTTCACGAGGACGGCTTCGCGTCTGGTCTGCGCGCCGCAGAGGCGCTTCCTGGCGTCAGGCCGCCGTTTGTGATTAAAGATGCGGACATTGAGCGCGGGAAGTCACTCACTACCGTCATGCCAGTGGCTTGGTTGTTTGACGTGCTTGAGATCGTGCGGGCTTTTACTGCTTTGTTCGTAGGGAGGGTTCTGCTCGTCGTGTTCGGGGCGATAGGGCCGGTAGAACAGAGGAAGGTGGATTAGTAAGGTGCATTCGGACGAGTCGACTTCAGTGCTTCCGGATACCTAGCGGGCCCGAGCCTGAGAACTACCTCTGAGAGGAAATCCTCGGGACTTTTTTTGATGCCAGCCATTAGATAATCACCATTAGTCTTCTAGTCTAGCCCCTCGTCTCAGACGTTCCCACGTAGATCAATGCTGTCTTGATTACAGTAATACAAACAAAGGTTTTATTTATCTGGTTGCAGTGGGTTGCAGGGCCTACATTCTACATTGTCTTCAAAATACACTAAGCTCGGTCGCGCGCGAGGTACGCCGTACAACACGACACCGCGTGTCATCATAGCTTTGTCTTCGTAAACTGGGCTTCGGTGACACCCTTGCCCATTGCAGCAGTCGACGAGACACCACCAGTGACTGTCTTCAACAGATTATCGACGTAGTCCGCGCCGCTCCACTGCGCGCAATCATCAGATCAACCTGTCTTCTCTATAATAGGAAAACGGTCGTGACGCGTACCTTCTGATGGGTGAGCATGTCCGTGCCAAGCTCGCGCTCCTTCCGTTGGATAAGCTCCACATACGCTTTCATGCCCTCTGTCGCGAATGCCTTGCAAACAGTCCGAGATAAACCCGTTCGAGTGCAAACCACCGAGCTGCAAAAGGGGTCGTAAACAAAGAGTGTACGCGGGAAACCGGACTGGCACGCACCGTGATAAATTGCCACACAAACCCGAGCTTCCCGAGCTGCCACACGAATTCCTTCATATCTTTTTCTCCAAGACCGGCAGCATCCCAGTTGAAGCTCGGACTCAAATTGTACGCCAGCCACTGGTCAGGGTACACTTTGTGCACGCCATCGGCAAATTCGCGAGCCTGCGCAAGGATCGGCTGCTTCGTCTCCATCCACAACAGATCCGCGTACGGCGCGAACGCGACTGCGCGGTTTATTGCGCACTGGGTGCCGCCCTGATAACGGTAGTACCCCTCGACTGTGCGTGGCGCGCCCCAGTCCCAGAAGGGTGCGCTATGGAGACCAAATCTCCCTGTGCGATGGCCAATGCTTCGGTGTGTGAGGCGTGCGCAACTCGCGCGATAAATTTATTCAGAGTCGCCGGCGACGCGGACGTCTGAGCGCGCAAGCATCTGCGAGTGCCTCGCTGTAAAGTTTGAGCCCAGCCTGGGCGAGCCATTCGTCCTCGACGGCCTGGAGTGCGTCACCAGTCACGCCGCGCATTGTAGCTTCGTTCATGACCTCAACAAGTGGACGGGCACTTGCGTTCGTACTACCGATGATGAACGGATGGTCGCGCGGGTCGACGTTGGTCGTGATGAGCGTTGCAGCTTCGGAATCAGTCCGCGCGATGACGAGGCATTCGACACCCATAATGTCGAACTGAAGTCGGATCGCGACAAGCCGGTTGATGTGCTCCTGGATGGGGACAAGCACTTTGCCTGCCATGTGACCGCACTTTTTCGTGCCTGGTGCTTGATCCTCGATATGAATACCCGCAGCGCCCTTTTCCACGAAAAGCTTTGCAAGTTTCATCGTTGCAGTAATACCGCCGTGGCCAGTGTCAGCATCTGCTATGATGGGGCGGAAGTAATCGATAACGGGAACGGATGCAAGCTGTGCGTCCTTCATACGGGAGCGTTCTTCGCGCTGCTTGCGGTCGTGGAAGAGCTGAGCAGTGAAAAGGTGCTCAACCTTATTTGGTACGGTGTTATAGGGGTAATCTTGGAGGACGTAGGTTATTCCTGCCCTCGTGAGAGACAGTAGAAGCAAACGTTACCGGCAAGGTCAGGGCCGGGTTCATGCGTACTGGATGCCGTACTAGATGATTGCCAGCCAGAAACGTAGACTGTCTCAAGGTACTTTGCCATCTGGGTGACCTGAACGGGGTCCAACCTGTGATGTAACCGCATGTTGAACACCTCCAAATCACAGTAAGACGAGACATCGCGTACGCTCCGTATGTGTGAGACGGTGTACGCCTTTTAAAATGCTCGGAAAAAAGCGCGAATGCCTTCTTGGCGAGAATATTGGCGGGATATGATATAGAGAGCGTCCCACGCTTCGAGACGACGTCGGCGGCTGTGTATGGTCGCCTCACCCTGGCGAAGCGGGGGTTCTACAAAGGGGTCACGAGTCAACATCCATGAAAAAGGAAACGAAACTAAACAAACCTTCCACCAGCGTTCTACCTCTGAAACCTCGGTGCGAAATGCAGTTTTCTCTATCGACATGACCGTTAAAAAGGGCAGGTTGGGATATTGAGATGACTCGGAAGCAGCTTAAGTGTAGGGCACAAATCGCACAATTTTTCCTAATTCGGAGTTAGCAGTTCACGCATGTGATTTCCCATCTCGCGATCACGTGTCATTTTTACAGGTCTGATAATAATTTAGCAGCAGAGTAGTCTATACAATCAAAAGCGGCGTATGACATCAAGATACTGTATGTGGGACGTACTTGCCCGCTCCTTCGAGTCATGGGGTATGCAGTCTAACCCCTAAGCGTAGGTCCACAAGCCCGTAAAGCCTAGCTGAGGGAAGGAAACGCTAACGACGATCGCCATCGTAAACAAGATACGCCAAGCCATAGCGCACCATGAAGGCAACTACGCTTCCCGCTATCTAAGATCGTCATCAACAACCATATTTTGGACGCGAAGAATAACCGGGATTATTACCTGAACTGCTATCAAAGCCTGGGTTAAACGCTTCTCCCGCATGGGCCCGAAGCGCAACAGTAACGCATTAAGGAGTGTCAGGTTCGTTGCCTCGAGGATTGTCCCATCCGGAAGCATAGTCAACTCCGTACAGCCGACTCCCGCTAGAACTCGTAAAACCACCGTGGAAAGTCGCGACGTACGCTTCAGAAATTGGGTTTTTGATGGATACAAAAGATATGTTTCCGAATCAAATCTGCGGTTCATATAATTACTAAAGCTTTATAGTTGATCGGTGAGTTCATACCGGGGGACGCGATGGCGCGGGCACGGTACAAGACCGAATAGCTGGGGACAGGAAAGGATAAAGTTGAAGATTTGTGGAAGGAAAAAAAGGAGTAGCGTTTTGGAAAAATGTGCCTGGATGCCAACGACGGCGAATGCCATGCCGGTTACATAGCAGAGCGTGTCACCCGGGAATGCACGCGAGGGATACCTGCGCGTCCGATGCGTCAAAATTAGTGTCCGGCCACAGACAGAAAGGAAATTTGCACACCAGTTATGGAATAGAAAACCAAGACAGACACCCAAGAGGGGAAGCATGAAGTATAAACTGAAAAGGTGTCGCTCGACCAACTGCGTACTGCCGTATGCCATGCCCGCGTTCCATACACCGCCAACCTCGACTTCGGCATGGCTCCCAAGAAGGTGTAGTGGAACACGAAAGCCAGTTGGCCAAGGAAGGTACAACAGGTCGTTAAGTATAACAGAAATTGCAATAACGACGGCTTGCGAGACCTCGGATCCATTGATACCAGCGAGGATATTGATGCTATTTGTCGAGAAGGTAGAGAGAAGCGACATGTACAAATAGTACAAAGGACCTATGATCCGCATCCATTGGTAGCAGAATCTGAAGAAGGTGAGAGATGGCGTACCGAGGTTGAGGAGGGAACCGAAGAACGGACGGAAGGGGATAGGCACTACGATGTGGGTATTGCCGTTGTCGGCATAATAGACCATCAAAAGTGGGATTGATGCGATGATCGGTATGGGTACTTTGTGTCTCCAGCGGATATCGAAGACGTCGTCCAAAAAGCCGAGCATTGTCGCGATAAGCAGCGAGAGAATCGAAGATAGGTAAACCGAGAGCTTTATTCTCATTAGTTTGTACGCGAGGGTAATGGGAAGATAAGATACACGTACTTGGTAGTGAGGAAACTCATTGACGACTATACCCTCTCGCACGGTATATTGAGGTTCAGTGATACTCAGGGATACGGGAGAGAAAGCGAACGGAATGAATAGAATTAACAGGAGGATATATATTGATGCGCAGACGAGCCCCATACTCTCAGGTCTGTTGGTCAGCGTCAGCAGGAACACGAGCGGCACGTCGAAAGGGAGAAAGGTTCATTACATCGGTGTGTTGTAATCCTTCAACAAGTCCCTGCCTTTCAAATTTGCCTTGACGAAAGTTGGGCCCAAGGCCGGAACGAGATAAATGGTCGCAAGGAGTGCGAAGATGGAGAATCCGACGGAGACATAGAGCGCCGGTAATGGTGGAACGGATCGACGAGTGGGCGGAGGACAAACCAAGCTGGGAGGGGGGCGAGTGCAAAAAGCAGTAACGAGGGCAGGCGACGTGGGGGGAGTGATTCGGACATGCTTGTTAGTTGGTCAGGTCAGTTAGGACATAGGCGGTGATGATAAGTTGCTTTTGTCGATGAGGCTATGCGCGCTCGACGTGGCCAACTGCATGCCAAATCTCAACGACCCGACCTCGACCGCCTACAGACCTGCTCCCACCGCACCGGAACACCTCAATATCACAGGATGTAAGATCAAATACTCCGAGGAGAAGGGTCGAGGGGTCTACGGTATGTCGGCATTGACTGTTCATCACACATCATGACCATCAATCAAAATCATCAACAGCATCCAAGCCCCTGCCCGCATATACATTACTCGAGATCAGCCCCGCGTTGCTCTTCTCAACTGAGGAATACGAGGCGCATGGCGCATACTATATTAGATCACTACACATTCAAATGGAGAGACGGAAGAATGGCCCTCGCCCTCGGACTTGGTGCGCTGACCTGCCTATCCTAATTGCCCCTACTTCGGGTGTCCAATTTCACCCACACAGGCTCCCTGTTCAACCATTCTGACTCTCCCAACGTCTCGTATTCCATTGATACCGCTACCGAGTCTATCCGATATACGACCGCACGCGCCGTTGATCCCGATGAAGAGCTCTGCATCCACTACGGGTCGAACCTCTGGTTCAAACCCGCCGAGATCCCAATCTCAGACGAACGTTCTCGCATAGACACCGAACTTGTCGAAGAAGACGGCTGGGGCGGGCTCTCTGCCGTCGCAGGTGAAGCATCATCATCAAAACGCATTCTAGAAGATATGCCAAACCCGAACGAAATCCTACCGATGAGGACCTCCCGTTCACCAGGGTCAAACTTACTTCTGATGAGGACGACGAAGAGACATCAGAGACGATCCGTACAGGTGAGCATGTCCCGCGCTTCCCCGCGCGTCTCCTGATGCCCATTACAAGTACAGGCATGGGCCGTGGACATCCCAGACCCACGACACACAACCTCAGCACTGAAGTATATATCTCCCTCCTGTAATCTCTCCCCTACAACACTCATTAACTTCCTCCTTCTCCCCACTTCTCCCTACATCCTATCACTACCTTCAGATGGGTCAAATCATCCGGCCTTGACACCCCAACCCTTTCACACCTCAAACGCGTACGCAAGTCCCCAACCGGCACGCACTCAACTCTCCTCCTAACCAGCACGTCCCCAACCGTGCCAGAGCTCCCACCGATCCTCGACCTCGCGCCGCCCTACCAACTAAGTGTCCCGCGCAGCGCAGCACTCACGCCAACCTCGTTAGCGCTAAAGAACGCGCTCTGGCCGACGGTCTTCGCGCCGCGACGCAAAGGCGAGCCCGAAGACTGGAGCCGCGCGCGTGCACAGTGGGCCTGCACTGCGATGCTACGTGTCGTGAAGGAAGCACGAGCGGCGCGCGCAGCAGGAGAGGTGCGTATGTGCTTGCCTGCCTGCTCTAGACCTAGGGCATGCGTACCTCATACTCATCACCCACCGGAATCCAACTTTTTTTTTCTTGTCCTTCTAGCTTCCCATCGCGTCATACGTCCCATCACCTCCAGAAGAGCCTGCATGGCCCTCATACCTCGCGCGCGACACGCGCATATCCTCCGCGCACCCTCTGCGCCACGCAGCACTCAATGTCGTGCGTGCGCTCGCCGACTCGACTACTTCCACCTCCGCCTCTACCACCCCTGCGGCCGCCTCCGCCGCACCGACCCCATCCCCGCCGGCATCGACTCTCGCACCCGCAAAGAACGGCCAACAGTACCTGCTCACGTCGCGCGCGCTCTTCACGACGCACGAGCCATGTGTGATGTGCTCCATGGCGCTATTGCATTCGCGTGTCAAGGAGGTCTTCTTTCTCGTTCCGATGCAGCGCACGGGCGGATGTGGCGGCGCCGTTTGTGTTCCCAAGCTGGACGGCGTCAACCACCGTTTCGCGATTGGGCGGTGGAAGACGGGGGCGGGTGGTGTCAGCGTTGAGGGGCTAGAGATTGACGAAAATACCGACTCATGAGCGGGGGTATGGTACCCAGATAGAGCAGACGAGATCCACATGGCGATCTAGAGAGGAGGCCGGCAAGGAAGGATAACGAAATATGTAGCCCACAAGTTTTGGTTGTATCAAGACGTTAAACGTTCCTCTATATCAGCGTGGGATTGACGTACTACAGTGTTTGTTACTCTATGGGAAACATGAAATCAAAATGCTAAACATAGGACATAATGGTGGACCTCGAGTCATGACGGTGATAATTCAACCTCCATATCTATAATACAATGGACCCTCAAAAGTGGCTCTTAATTGGCCGGGGATTCCACATCTGTTCCTTGATATACGTCAAAAGTGTGTTGTCCGTCACGTGGCGGAGCGCAGGCGCGTAGTCGACGGACTAGATAATACCCATGTCAGTATATTTGACCGAAATACCCGAGTTTAGAACTGGGACGTACAGCATTTTGTGCGGCGCGCACAACAGCAAGCGCAATTCTTGGGCTGATCTCCCGGATACGGTCAAGACGGGGGTATATCAGACCTGCTGCACGTTCATCGGAATCAAGCGAGCCAGCGAGCGCGATGGACGCCTGCTCGACCATAGAGTCTGTCACGCGGCTTGCCTTGGCGAGCAATGCACCGAGACCAATGCCCGGGAAGATATACATGTTGTTGCCTTGACCTGGTTCGAACGTCTTCTCGCCAAGTGAGACGGACGAGTAAGGGGAACCAGAGGCGAAGATGACTTTGCCACCAGTCCTGCATACGTTACTCGATCAGCATTGCGAATAAGCAGCCAGCAAAGGGATGAATCACCAGTTGACAGCATCTTCGTAGTCGATCTCGCTCAACGACACCGGGTTCGATAAAGGGAAGATGATCGGACGCGTGTTGTGTGTCACCATTGCGTCGACGACTTCTTTTGTAAACGCATTCTGTATGTACATAAATTCACCGAAGGGAAGGGAGGGGCAACGATGAAACACCTACGCGGATTGTACTAAGGCCCAGGAGAGCGGTGGGTTTTACGTGATTGATGATATCAACCAAGTTTGTCAAGGGAGGACCTTGGTAGTCAGCACGGGCGAAGACTACAATACTAGTCAACGAAAAGAGCATTCAGAGCACGGATGGTTGGCTGACACTTCTTGTGCTCTTGGAGGCCAGGGCGATCAGCTGTGATCAAACCCTTGGAATCCACGGTCTATAGACTTTGTGAATCACATGCAAACACACGGCAAAGTAATAACGGCAGACCCAAATCTGTTTCGTAGCATCGACTTCACTCAAGCCCTGGAACGTGAAGAAAGACAGCAGTTGCTTCGCAACACCAATTCCAGCAGAGCCAGCGCCAAAGAAAAGGATGCGATGTTCACTGAGTGGCCTGCCGGATGCCTCCGATGCGAGATGCGCCGCGTTCAGTAAACCTGAGAGAATGACCGAACCCGTGCCCTGGATCTAATCGGGATTATGTAAGATATGGGAAAGACATCTCACACTACACGCTCACATCGTCATTGAAGCAGCGATATTTCTGACGGAAGCGGCTGAGGTACTTGAACGCATTGTCTGTTGAGAAGTCCTCGAATTGCACGAGCAGATTGGGGAAGAGTTCCTTCATGGCGTCCATGAACTCGTCCATAAACTCTTCCATCTACGCTCACGTGACTCGGTACTCGAACCCGCGAAAGGCGGCGTCACATACCTCCTCGGAAGACGGGCGCGGGCGGCGCACACCGATGTACAAAGGATCACTGAGGTATCTTTCGGTTGATGTACCCAGGTCGAGGCAAATCGGTAGCTAGAACCCAGCTTATTGGTAAGCAACGGGATCAGGTCAGAAAGCGCTCAAAGTGTGAAACGCACCGCTGATGACGGACGAATGCCGGCGCAGGCAATGTAAAGATCACTTATGACCGGATGTCTCGTCAGTTCTCTCCGGGGATCGGAGAATGTGTTTGGGAGTTACAGATTTTGTCATACTCACAGCTTACCCACGGCGATCGGAAGTCCGTTTGCACCAAGGTCACCAAGACCCAGAATGCGCGAGCCGTCAGTAACGACTGCAATGCGTGCCTCGCGAGCATTGGGCCAAGTAGCGAGGACTTCACGGATGCGGCCCTTATCTAAGATGGAGACGTACATGCCCTCCGGGCGACGCCAGATGTGGGAGTAGTTGATGCACGCGTCACCAACCTAGATGGTCAGACAGCAACCACAGTTATTATATACGTGAAAACTAGACACGTCTTGTATCCTCACAGTTGGGGTGTACAGAATTGGGACCATTTCCTGTTGACAGCAAGTACAGTGTAAGAAACGTTAATCAGGAGAAGGCGAGGTGTACTTTCCCGCATGTTATCAAATAACAGAGAGTAGAAGAGGGACGGGTCACGATCTTTCAGGCCATTGAGGTAGATGTACTTTTCAAGACTGTCATGTTTTGAGCGGAGCTGGGCAAGGCAACGCGAGCGGTGTGTCGCCTGGGAGAACGCAGGTGGAGGGACCCTGGCAAGGAGCTTAGTCGTGGCGGCGTTCCTGGCAATATTGACGCTAGCTTGGGCAGACATGAGGGCAAGAGTAGGGGTGATGGAGGAGTTCCGGGAGGAGAGATGAGGGAGCAAGTGTTGTTGGGATGAGCATGAGCTTGTTTATATATGCGTGAACGGTAGAATAATTGGGGGATGGGGAAAATACGGACCAGTGGGGTGCTGTCTGTCAGCACACGGAATGCATCCAAATTCGGCTTGGGCGATGGAACACCCCAACATACTACAGGCACCCCCATTCACCCGCCCCACTACCTCCTCCCTACATATTTTCCGCTAGAATACTAGTGAGATTCAAGACAGTGGATTTTGTTACGCCCGCCGACCAACGCCGCCCCTTCCGTAGAGATAATCTAAACACCGCATTGAGCACCAATAACAGCTCGTCGGAGTCTGCTGTAAAAAGAGACAGTGAAATCGCGTGATTGAAGGTGGTCGAAAGAGGGTCGACAGGACCAAGCCGCGTGATTGTGTAAATCTCGTGTTTGTCTCAACAAAGACAGAGAGAGAGCACTCGGATGCCCGAGGCAGCCCGACGGAATGCGGTCCCTGGGCGGGTTATTGTCATATGGAAAAGCAAAGTATACACAACACGCCTAGGGATGAGCCAAATTAGCCACTACAACCGATTATAACCCTACTCAGATCAGTTAACCTAGCCAGTACCACGGATCAGCAGAGAGCGTCCACACCTAGCCGTCGCGTATGTCACTCCAGCGATACTCGCATTGGTCTCGAATCCCCTCCCTAACTCTAGATTCACCAGAATTCCTTCCGCTTCTTACGTATTTCCCGGATGAGCGCGGCCTTCTCACCCCACCGCGCGCGCGCCTTTTCGTGCTCCCGATCCCGCTTCGCCAGTGTCGCGCGCTGCTGAGAGGGACTCAGAGGGGCGACATAGCTCACAAACGAGGGAGAACATCCGAAAGTGTTCGCAAGCCGACTGCACGTGTAGAATACCGGGTTTTCCATCCTCAGGCGACGTATCTCCGATATCTTCTCCTCGGGTAAGCGCGGGTGTGCCGACGTGGCATTTTTGAGTGGTGGAGGCAAAGCCGAAGCCGATGACGATGCATGGGTCTCTGTTTGCAAGAGGGGAGAGGATGGATTTACTGTGTAGGAATGCGGAGTGGGAGGGGACGGCGGCGGGCGATGAATGAATGTCAAGTCTTCGGAGAGGGAGGTGGAAACTGCATTTGAGTTATTCGAGAGTGGGTCGGGATGCCGCATTGGCGGCCTTTGAGGGAGCCGTGTGGCATATCCGCGCGTCAGAAAAGGGACGTGCAGACGGGCGCACATCGTCCGCGACATCCGCGACATCATAAATAGTGTCTGAGTTGAGAAAGGTCTAGCAAGTCGACAAGCCAATATTGTCACACATGTGACGTCACGAGTCACACCTCAACCTTTCAATTGGCTCACCACTGGCAGATGCCTGACGCTGGCGGCCACTACTGGGAACCTAGTGCTTGCTTCGAGTGGAATACTAACGGGCCATCCGGTCATGCTCAGTTTCTGATGGGTTGCAGCCCGCACTTATCAGTCTCCATTGTTGATACGCTCTTCAAATTTGAACTTCTTTCGTTTGCAAAGCATATTTCTCGCCTCGCCTCTACTGTATCCTATCTCCCTGCATGCAGCAATCTGCATTCTTCCCACGTGCCGTGGTCATTCCCAAAGTTCCAACCATGGTCTCTATTTTGGCCGTTTTTACGGACGAAACCTAACTGACAAAAGCAGCGGCTATCACGCCCTTGCCAATGGATTCTCCCCAATCCCCACCGTTTTACGAAGCAAGACGCAGTAAATTTCGCGCCTAGTACCCTGCCGTGACGAGGAATTTGTGCACTAACTAGTCTCTCTCAAACCTGACATCGACAAATCGACACCAACACGGAATGACGGTCTTGACAGGAACACCCAAAAAAAAGCATGAGGCGCGGGCGATACTCGAAAGACTAAGCGTCCCGATGTGAGTCCGTGAGTGACGAGAGGAATGAGGGGAAGAGATGTCCACGGGTTCTGTGGATCTCTATGGAGTTGACTGTACGAGTACGTGCCACTGAGTCATTGCCGGCCCAAGTTGGATACAGACCTTGGTAAAATCACTGCCAGTGGCACGAGGGGTCATGTCTGCCAGTGTGCAGCATCGCCTTCGTTATTTAGATGGACTCCTTGGCTCACTGCCTACCTCTTTTCGACGTTTCCATAAGGGCAAGATCAATTACGACGTTGTGTCTATCATAGTACGTTCGATCTCGCTTCAGGAATCTGGTCACGTGACAGACACGAAAACACTGGCAGCGCGCACTGACTCCGATGGGGACACGCACAAATGGCGGTGGCCAACTGCTGGCGGCCAGTGTCGGCGACGCCACTATGCTGTGCCTCTCAGTTGCTGTCCTCAACTCATAACCCACTACTAATAGTCTCTGCGACGGTTGAATTTCCTCTCCACTTCCCGCTCCTACTTTCCCTGTTTACAAGGAATCAAACAACCGACCCTTCTACCACGAAATTTATTGCAATATTCGAAGCCGCATTAAACGAGTACAGGAATCTGACAGGACAAATCCCAGAGACGCATCCATTAGCTGCGGCGCTCGAAGACTATAATTCCGTCTTGAATGTATTTCGGAATCAGGCGGATGGTTGACTCCGATCGTCAGTAACCTCTTCAACATCTCAGAAACCTTCTCAAAAGGTATCAGTCTGGTAAGCATTCAGCATATCGGTCCTGCAACCTCCACTCTCTTAGCCCTGCAAAGACAATCTTTACTGCCATCAGCGCCCTTCTCTGGGTAAGTTCCTTTCCACATTCCTCTGTGCATTCACGTAATGGCCAAGTTAGGTGGTGAGGGCTGATATTGCGAGCTACGAAGCGGTCGAGGATCAGTTTAGACGCATTTATTCAATCCTCTGGCATCTCGACCGCTGCACATTTATACCAGAGGTGACGGAGTCATTTGCGAAAATCATGACACACATTCTCTCCATCCTTGCCCTTTCGATCAAGGCAATAAAGGAGAACCGGATCGGCGGTCTATCTTTTCATTCGATTCGAAATGCTCTTTCTTGGTTGACTATTGTATAGAAAAGCTCATTAAGAAGATAATAGGAAAGACGGAGGTGGAGGTGGAGATCGCCCTCCGAGATTTGGAATTGTTCACACTAGAAGAGAAGCTCACGACTCGGATGTTAATGGCGAGAAACCCGATGATGCGGCTACAACTATCGAAGAGATCATCCAGGACGATGAACATCAGCGGTGGAGACGCGGTCCTGGATGAAGCCTTATAGAGAGCGCCAATGTTGTTGCATTTCTAGATGTTGTTAGCAAGCATGGCGCCGGGGAAAGGAAGGGAGCAGTCAATTAGTGAATCCCAGTTGCAGCCTTGCAGGGCCAGTAGGGAGAGTTGTGGCACCATTTTATTCGATCAAATTTCCCGAGGTCACTGCCACTGGCCAGGATGCCGCCCAGGAACAAGGTCTATGGGCCAAGAAGTTTCGTTGACAGTACTACTACGTTCGGTGAGTCTGATGCTACTGGGATCGGGAGTGATGTCAAAGTGGAATCTGAGACCATATGAGTGTGTATAGAGTGTGAGCCTGATAGTTGACGAATTGACTACGAGACAAGATGATAATCTGGTCACGTGGCAGAGACTGACAGCGCGCATAGAGCCACTTGGCACATGTACGGCCAAAATGGTACTGTAGTGACGGGGGCAATGTCGGGGACGCCACTACTGTATACCGTGTCCCTCAGTTGCTCTCCTCAACTCATAACCAACTACTAATAGCCCGTGCGACAACCGAATCCATCTCAACTTCACCCTCCTACTTTCCCTATGATCACAAGCACCACTGACCCTTCTTCTGCCACCAATTTTATTGCAATATTCGAGGCCGCATCAAACGAGTACAGGACTTTGACAGGACAAGGCTTAGAGACACATCCATTCGCTGCGGCACTTGAAGATTGTGTTTCTCCCAGTTCCGTCTTGAATGTATTTCGGAAGCAAGCACGGGTTTTTGATACATTTCGCAAGGGCGAGGACAAGTTGATGACATGGTTGACTCCGATCGTCTATATCCTCTTCAGTGTCTCAGAAATTCTCGGGAAAGGCATCAGTCTGGTAAGTATTCGTCCTTTCTATGATACATCAGTCCTGCAACATCCGCTTTCTTAGCCCTCCTCTCCCGCAAAGACACTCTTTACTGCCATTAGCGTTTTTCTCGGGGTAAGTCCCTTTCCACATTCCTCGACAGTCAATCGCGTAATAGCCAAGTTAGGAGGTGAGGGCTGATATTGCGAGCTACGAAGCGCTCGTGAACCAGTTTGAACGCATTCATTCATTCCTCCGGCGTCTCGATCACTGCACATTTATACCGGAGATGACGGAGTTACTTGCAAAAATCATGGTACAGATTCTCTCCATCCTTACCCTCTCGACCAAGGCAATAAAGGAGAACCGGATCAGTGGGTCTTTTCATTCGATTCGAGATACTCTTTTTTGGTTGACTATGGTATAGAAAAGCTCATGAAGAAAGTAGTAAGAAAGACGGATGTGGAGGACGCGCTCCAAAGATTGGACTTGTTCACAAAAGAAGATAATCTCATGATGGTGATGGCGAGAAACCTGGAGGATACACACCATTTCGATGATGATGCTACGGTGGTCGAGGAGATCTTCCCGGACGTCCATGACAATGTCAGGGCCACTCATGAGCTCTTCTACGATGTCGGTAGTGATGTAAAGGAAGCCAACTTGGACGCGATTAAGCTGGACCGACGCAGCGTCGATGATAACGTCAAAGCAACTAAACTCGGTATGCCTCATCCTTTTAATTTCTTCATGTACGTACTGATCCTTCCCTGTCATGTACAATAGTAATAGGCGAACACCAATGTTGGTTACTTTATGACGTCGTCACCATCTATCGTTGTGGCTGAAACGTGCGCACAGGGAACCAGTCGCGTGAGAAGCTTCAAACATGGCTTTCTGCTCCGAATCCTTCCATCAACCATAACGCTGCGTGTGACAGCCAACACGACGGCACAGCAAAGTGGTTTATTAGGGGTTACACTTTCAATGAGTGGAAGAAAAATGGTTCGCTGTTGTGGATCCATGGCAATCGTATGCTCTTTTCGTCTTCAAGTTTTGAGCCTTTCATAATTGTTAATCATTCCTTCGGTTTAGCTGGGTCGGGTAAAAGTGCTCTTTGGTACGCAGTTTTGCAATTATCGCAGGTTATAGGGAACTTATACTGTTGATAAGCTCGGCCATCACTGAGGACATCAAGCAAATGCGATTGCCGGCCAATCTGGATGACACGTACGAACGGATCCTGCATGGCATACCTAAACAACTACGGCAGCATGCGCATCGGCTTTTCCGATGCATGGCTGTAGCTAGTCGGCCACTTCGAGTTGAAGAACTAGCGGAGATAATTACAATCGAGTATGGCTGGGCCGCGGCACTTAGCGTTGTTGTGAAAGGCCGGCGACCGGCGAATCCGGAGGCGGTGCTCTCCGCTTGTTCGAGTCTTATCTCGATCATCATTGATGAGAAGGGTTCGAAAATCGTACAGTTTTCGGACTTTTCAGTCAAGGAATTCCTGATGTCCGATCGTATCCAAAACGTCGGGAAGATCGGACGGTACCACATTGCCCTAGAACCTGCGCATACGATTATGGCGCGCCTCTGCCTGACAGTTCTGTTGCAGTTGGATGAAAACGTGGACAAAACCCGGCTCGCAAAATCCCTCTAGCCCTCTACGCTGCTCAGCACTGGATCGATCACGCCAATTTCGGGAATGTAGCATCGCGAATTCAGGATGCCATGGGGCGTCTTTTTAACCCAAAGAAGCCACATTTTCGGGCGTGGATTTGGCTGAGGAGGTCGGCGAACAAACAGTCTATGGAGAATATCGACGATCGTCCACCACAACCTAAATTGACGCCATTGTATTATGCGGCGTTATTTGGTTTCGGTGATCTCGCGAGGCGCCTTATCGTTACGCATAAGGAAAATGTGAACGCCAGTTTTTATAAATGGACTCCGCTACATGCGGCATCGGAAGGGGGACACTTCGATGCTGTACGTGTATTGCTCAACCACGGGGCCCGCATGAATGCGCGGTTGGAGGATGGCAGGAAACCCTTACATTTAGCATCGCGCAATGGGCATCTCAAGGTCGTACAACTCCTCCTCAAGCGTAGAGCCGCTTCGAAGAAGTCGAACACACGGACTGACTTGAACACTCCTCTGTGTCTGGCTGCGAAATCGGGGCATATCGAAGTCGTGCGGGTTTTTCTTGATTACGGAGCGGAGGTGAATATCCAGGATGAGCGGAATTGGTCACCATACGAGGCGGCCAAGAGGCATGGACAGCATGACGTTATGCGACTGCTGCGAGATCATGGCGGCAAATAGAATAGCGTCAGATCCGGGCAGTCGCGCTGCTTTGACAGTGAATTTCTGGGCTGCAAAGTGATGGTGGTCGTTCAATTGAATAGTAGCTATGGTATTGCATAAATAAATTGTACGATAGCACGATGGGTAGATGTATTGTCGGTCAAGAGGATCCTGGATGAACAGAGAGGAGCATCTTATAACGTCGATTTGTACCACAAACATCTTGGAAAACCTTGGAAATTTTCTCAAGGCCTATATTTTTCAGCCAATAAGTCGACACAGGTTAACATTTTCGACTCCCTGGGATCAAAGAGCAGACCAATATTGCACGAGAGGCGAGAAAATGAGAGCATCGGGATGCCATTAATATTCTCGCACTGCGCACGACAGAAAACGTGGGTGTTTGGGGCGGAGCGCGGACCCGGAGCACGTCAGGTGGTCATTATTATAACTCATCGCCGCGGCCGCCTCAGGTTGTCTGCTCGTCCTTTTCGTTTTCTCCCCACCCATTACTCCCATGGCACAGAACTCTCTCTAAATATAGTTATATCCGACGGGCTCGCTGCCCTACAAGCTCCCGCCAAATTATTGCTCACGTCACGGAATGTAGCCAACATTGTAGCTCAGTACACATTCGTGTCGAAACGTCAAACAATCAAGTATCGTTATAGTGATGTCGGCCGTCGATACAACCGAATCTACAATGCGTTGTGACAAAAAGGGAAGACGATGGGCAAAGGGTGACGAACATGATGATATACTGATACATGACCTCATGACGGTCACGGTCCTCCGAGGGGGCTTATCGCTTCCAGGCGCGAGTTCATGACTCCCAAAAAGGTTTCGATTGTACTGCGGAAATATCAAGTCAATATGGCCTCGAATGACGATGGACAAACGTACGAGAGTGCAAGAGACTCTAACCAGTTGGAGCCAGTAAAAAGACGCTGCTAACGAGCGCCAGTTGTTCCAGAAATTTCGCACATGTCCACGTAACAATTTCACACGACACTGCCAATAACCTAGCCAAAACGGGAAAGACCCGGATGCTCGCCCAGCAAGATGTTTGCCTACCCATTCGCACCATCACCATGTCAAACTATCGCTATATCATCCAAACAGCTGAGAAACAGCTCCTAATTAATATTGATCGTCAAGTTGCGCGGCTGCTTGGGCACGTTGGGCACCTCCATGTCCCCCGATGGGGGCGTAGCACAGGACCCGGATTTTCCAGGGGTGTGGCCTGAAGACGAAGATTTGCATTCTCGATGTAGCCGAGCTAGTAAGTTACAGAGTCTTGAGGGGCAGGAGGAGGCACAGGACCAACTCCAAGGAGGTACCTTGCAACTCCGGCGCGTGCATTATTCGGATCTAGTGTCATACCAGTGTACAGCGAGAAGTATTTGTTCGCTCATCCCAGTGCCTCTCATATACCACCAGCTTGGAAATTGGGCCTGAACTGTCAGTGCATCAGACTCATGTCATCTACTGTGCTATAGTATTACCTGTACAGACCACGGAGGATTCGGGAGGTCCATGAAAGCGGATAACGTCGCCGGGCGAAAGGGCGATGAGCCTGCAATGGCGCTTTACCCAATTAGGTCAAGGAGCATCATATCCGATAACCGATACGTTCCGAAGGTCCCAAGTTTTTCTGCAAGACGTCTACGATTTTCGAATCAGCTGTCATTACTTTGGCCGATTACAGTATTCGCTTCGCTCCGCTCGCAATCATTCGCACTGACTGCAGCGGGTCCTCCCGGTCCCCTTCCGCAGCTGGCATCCCTTTCCGTGTCCGTGTTCTGACCGAGCCGGAAAGTGGCGAGCGCTTTACCCACAAACCAAACGATTCAACAGAACTACTGTAACTGGTAGAAACGCACTAGCTTTACAGTGTAATTTCTCTCTACTGTACGTCCACCTTTGCGATAACCAAGCGACGATCAAAGATCGAACAATCCGTCGTCCAAACATTCACACATTCAATTTCCAATTCTGTTTCTCCTGCGCCGCATTCTGCCGCATTAGAGCCGACCTCTGATGGCCCCTTTTACAGGGCTATGATCATCTCAATTAGCATGACTTCTAACCGAAGGTGGCTTCAAAGCGGCGCTCAGAAGTCACTTCAGTCATGGTGAAGCGCCACTAAAGTGTCGTTATTTTGACTGTCCCTTTTTGGCTCTCGCTTCAATGACACGGCTTCAGGCTGAGAGGTGTTTCGACACTTCAGGACAGGACGCTTCCTGATGAAGGTGCTAGGGTCACACTGTGTCACACCTCCACATTCCCTTTCGGCATTTTTTCGAGTGTTTGGCTGTCGGCCCCTCCAATTCCCTCATCAGAATGGTCTCTACAACATCTCAAAAGGCAAAGGCCTATAGGGCCTCTTTATCTAGCAAAAATCAGCATAAAAAACGGGCCACAGCACTCGTGGTAGCAACGGCTGCTGCTGTAATCACTCATCACATGGCTCCAGTCGCTGTTCCCCACTATGAACACCTCGACTCTCACCGGGTTGGGATGGCTGAGAGAACCTAGCAAGGGGGCAGCAGGTATCCTCCTGGTTGGTAGACATGGGGGTATAATGATAAAAGAAGGGAGACGCGATTCAACACAACGCGACACGAGAGTCCTTGGGCTGGGCAGAATGAGCGACAGACCGTGACACTTGGGGCCAACCGGGCAGTTACGGAACAGTCTCCAATTTCAAAACCTTGCTCAATTTCGGCAAACTGGGCGATCTCGAAAACTGGAGTTGCAGCCTCAGTTGCTGTAACTTACGCGCCCTCACGCGCCCTCACGCCCTCACGGTGCGCCTATTTCGCGTTCCCGGTTTCGCCCGATTTCAAAAACCGCCGGCTTTGAAACAGGAGTTGCTGTACGCCCTCGATATCTCAGGCATTTTGCCGCTTCAGGGGTGTTGAAGCGATATCTGCCCCTATCACATGGTAGAGACGCCCCAAAGGCTGGGATTTAAAAGCTACGAAGACATCGTATTCATTCTCATACAAGGTCCCACGTTGTGCCACCGCTTCCCCAACTGTCTTTCGGCATGCTCGATGACTTCACTTCGAAGGTTTCATTTCTTGCGACATCTCTTATAGTAGTGTCTCTCTTCGTCAGGGGGTATTTTAGCCTGAGGGGTGATCCCATGGTCAAATCCCTCCCTTCTTATTTACGCCTTTACCTGAACATGACTCGCGTCTCCAGCTCAACGCTATCCCAACTGTAGGGTTTTCTGACCCGATCCTCTCGTACCTCTCAGCTGTCAAATATCTCTTTTATGGACATCGCATGCTCAAAGAGGGGCATGAGAAAGTAATTTGAATCTCGTTACATTTTTTTTCCGTTCTCGAATCAAACTGAGGCTGATGCCGCGTCTACCTTTAGACGAGACCAGGCCTATTCAAAATTGCCAGTTTTCGGAGATGGATGGTGCTGCCAACCGGATCTGAGCTAATCAATGATGTCAGGAGGGCGCCAGATTATGTCCTGTCTAGGATTGAACCAATCAACGACGTATATTCAGTTAGCATGCAAAACGGAGTGTTCACTTACTGACAATTATCTAGTTCATTCAGCCAGAATACACGCTATCTTTATCGGAGACGCACGACGAAACCACCCTTGATATCATTCGTTCCAAATTAGCGCGGAATATTCCAGGTATTTTCCAGGAGATCAGTGAAGAACTCTTTATGGCTATGGATGATTTGATCCCAAAACACGAGCATGGTACGTGGCATAAGTCCTAGGTGAAGTGGGTATAGTTCACACAGCCTCCAGAGTGGATGAAGGTCCCATTCAAGAGACTTTTAGTCGCGTGATTTGCCGCGCCATAAATCGTTTTTTGGTTGGAGTTCCTCTATGTTCGTGATCATCTCCCGATTCTTTGATTTTTCCGTCGTCTATACTGAGTCCTATTTCCAGGCCGGGATCATGATTATCAGAATTTGAATATGACCTTTGCGGTCAATGTCTTAAAGTTTGGCTTCATCATCAGCTTGTTTCCCAACCCTCTTAAACCGTGTGTAGTCGTTTCCGCTGTCTTCGTTTCCGTTAATTGAACACATATCAGGATTGTTTCACGCATACTATCGAACCTTCCCTCTCAGATCCAACAAGAAATTGAATATATCAGACCTATGGTCGAGGAGCGGTCTGCGAAGATGAAGGAATATGGAGAGGGTTGGGATGATATGCCTGTTTGTCGAACCTTTTTCACAGTATCTGGTGTTTCATTAAATAGTTGATTCGCAGGACGATATGCTCATGTCGCTCATGAGCAAGGCCCAAGAAGTGGGGATGTCTCCCGAAGGCCTTGCAAGTCGATTGCTCCTAGTCAATTTTGCAGGTATACACCCGACGTCTATGGTAAGTGATGGCATTCCGTCTCCCCCTATGATGCAATCCTGTGCATTACGTGCCAATAGACGATCGCGCAAGTATTGTATCGTCTTCTCGCCAATCCTGAATTTATTGAACCTCTCCGCCAAGAGGTCGAGACCGTGATTAGAGAAGAGGGCTGGACGAAAGTCGGGATAGACAAAATGCACAGGATAGACAGTTTCATCCGCGAGACACAGCGGTTTGATGGTATCTCCTCCGGTCCGTTGAATTCTTTTCCTAGCATACCACGTACGAGATGCTGATGCACTCCCCACTTCATAGTTACTACCACCCGTCTCGCGTTGCGCCCGTTCACATTTTCCAATGGTGTGACCCTTCCCGCAGGCACACTTGTTTCCATGCCGTCGAGTGCCATTCACAGAGATGATGGAATCTATCCAAACCCAGATGTATTCGACGGATTTCGGTTTGCAAAGCTCCGTGAGGGCGAAGTCGATGAAACAATGAACAGATATCAAACGGTCTGTGCGTCCAACGAACATTTGCCTTTTGGACTGGGGCGATACGCATGGTAGAATTTTACCCACATTTTATGACCTTTGACCTGACCTGTCACTCTTCGCTGCTATCAGTCCTGGACGATTCTTTGCAGTCATGAACATCAAGATCCTGCTTGCTTATATCGTTTCGGCTTATGATATTAAGTTTGAGGAAGGCAAAGGGGTTCCGTCCGAGCTTTTCCTCGCTGGAGTGCGTTTTCCTGGGGAAGTGTACGCGGTGTTCAGGGCACGGCAGAAGTAAATCGCTTTTTTGGAACGTTGTATGGGACAGAATGAAATATGATTTTGTTTGACGTCTTGGAGTGATATGGGTGCGTGCAATTATTGTTGAGTAAAAGTAACTTGCCTGTCACCGTGTAGGACGCCACGCGGGCATTGGACAGAACCGGAGTGTGTATCTTCCTGTAGAATATACTGTACTAGTAACACCTCCCGTCCCTGCAAATGTCTTCAACATACAAGTCGCCTTTGGTCATCTCCTTGGCGGTTGGGAACTTGAAGTCCTTCTACAAAACCTGGATGAAACAGGTCCAGAGACTATACGTAATAGTAAAAGTAATTATTCCATTATTTTTATTACAGTAGCTTTATTTAGAATATTTTTCGGATTTATCTGGAGAATTATTATAATAATATATCAAGCTCACGTCAAAAGCAGGTAATTGAAGAGCACGTTTTCCATCCGTAAACGCCATCATCATTGCGATCCGCGCTCATCTCAACCACAAGCGTCAACTCGGATCCGCAGGGCCGCGGTGCATGCGCGAACTGGACTCGGCTACACCGATTTATAAAAATAAGCGTAACAGCATCGTATCATAAATTCTGAGTGTCTTGAGCATATCCTGATTTCTGAATGACGTTATGTTGAGCGTACTGTGGGTGTATTGCGTGTGAAACTGACTGCATTACTGTGAGACGGTCAGACACGTACTGTCACAATATAGGCGCACTTCATGATTCGACCCCATCAGGCAACTGTCTGTCCTCGGCGCTATGCTTGTTGCCCTCAACCGTGACCCACGACCTACCAGTCCACGCAACGATTCTCCTCCATATGTCCACAAGCAATCAGACAACCAACCGTTCTACCAACTTTACCGCAATATTCGAGGCTGCATCAAACGAGTACAAGACCTTGACGGGACAGGATCTAGGAACACATCCATTCGGTGCAGCACTTGAAGACAATAGCTCACCTGATGCCGTCTTGGATGTATTTCGAGAGCAAGCACAGGCCTTTGATAAATGCCGCAAGGGCGATGACAAGTTGATGACATGGCTGACTCCGATGGTCCATATTCTCATCACGTTCTCAGGAACTCTTGGGGAAGGTATTGGTATAGTAAGTATTCCGTCCTTCTATGTACATTACAGTCCTCTAACTTCTATTTTTAAGCCGTTTTCACCCGCAAAAACACTTTTTACTGGTATCGGTGTTCTTCTCGGGGTCAGTCACCTCCTACACTCTTTGGTGTATTCTCATATAGTATTCAACTCAGACGGTGAGGGACGTCAGCGCGAGCTACGAAATGCTTGTGCATCTGTTCGAGCGCATTCAGTTTTTCCTCCAGCGTCTCAATCACTACACAGCAGTTCCACTCACGCCAGAGATGACGGAGTTACTCGCAAAGATCATGGCCCAGATTCTTTCCATTCTTGCGCTTTCGACTAGGGCAATGAAGGAGAGGTGGATCAGTCAGTCTTTTTGTTCGATTCGATACTTTCCTTCTTGACTGATTATGGCATAGAAAAGTTTCTGAGGAGGCTAATGGGAAAGGCAGAAGTAGAGAATGCACTTCAAAGACTGGATATGCTGACGAAAGAGGAGAATCTAATGACGAACGCAAGGATTTTGGAGGCGACACATCATGTACAACGTTTGTTGCCCCTAACATTGCGTTAGTCGATCATGACTGAAACGTCCTTATAGGGAACCAATCGCGAGAGCAGCTTCGAACGTGGCTCGCTCCTCCAAATCCTTCCACCAATCATAATACCGCATGCGGCACCCATCACGACGGAACAGCACAGTGGTTTATCCACAGTGGCACGTTTGATGAGTGGAAGAAGGACGGTTCATTATTGTGGATCCGTGGCAATCGTAAGCTTTTCTCCCCTTGTCCGCCTCTGATGGCTGCTAAAGGTTTCTCCGTTTTTTTAGCGGGGTCAGGCAAAAGTATCCTTTGGTACGCTGTTTTAGGACTATCTAGAGTATAGTAAACTTATGCCGTTGATAAGTTCGGCCATCATCGAAGGCGTTAAGCAAATGCGAGAATCGAGATTGGCTCTGGTCGCATACTATTACTTTGACTTCAAGGACGTTGCCAAACGCGATATCCGCGGCTTGTTGGCTTCAATTCTCTTGCAACTTGTTGACGAATCCGATCGTTGCTGGGATCTTCTTTCTCAACTATACAAGGGGTGCCATAATGGGTCAGAGCAGCCTAGTGAGGTCGCGCTCGCACAGTGCCTCAAGGGCATGCTCGATCTTCCAGGACAACTCCCGACCTACATCATTATCGATGCCTTGGACGAATGTCCAAATACCACCGGGACTCCATCTGCTCGCGAAAGCGTTCTGAACTTCGTGGAAGATCTTGTACAGTCAAACCATTCAAATCTATTTATCTGTATCACCAGTCGGCCCGAGCAAGACATAAGCACAACTCTCAATCCCTTGACATCACAATCACGTCGCGTGTCGCTTCATGAAGAGGTTGGCCAAAGGGAGGACATCAACAACTATGTCCGCTCCTTTGTTCTGAATGATAAAGCAATACGGAGATGGAGAGCGGAGGATAAGGAACTTGTCGTCGATGTGCTCTCAGAACGTGCTCAGGGCATGTGAGTGATCTCTTCTATAGAACTATGAGATGTTGCCTATGATGCCGGACAGGTTTCGGTGGGTGTATTGCCAGCTAGACAACCTACGGCGATGCATGCCCTCAAGTATTCGGAAGTCCCTGAATGAATTACCCATCACTCTGGATGGGACGTACGAGCGGATTCTGGAAGGGATTCCTAAACAGAAATGGCAGCATGCGCATCGACTTTTCCAATGCTTGGTTGCAGCCGTTCGGCCGCTGCGCGTCGAAGAACTCGCAGAGATATTTGCAATCGAGTTTGGCTCAAACGTGGCACTCAGTTTGGTGGAAGATTGGCGACCTGAAGACCCAGAGGAGGCGGTGCTCTCCGCTTGTTCGACTCTTATCTCCATCATTACCGATGACAAGGGTTCGAAAATTGTACAGTTTTCGCACTTTTCGGTCAAAGAATATTTGACCTCCGATCGTCTTCAAACCACGGTTTCGAGAACGTCAGACAGTACTACATTCCCCTGGAACCCGCGCACACGCTTCTGGCGCAGGCCTGCCTGACTGTTCTGCTGCAGTTGGACGAAAATGTGGACAAAAACGACTTGAAAGATTCGCGCTAGTCTTCTACGCTGCGAAGCATTGGGTCGATCACGCCAAGTTTCAGAATGTGGCATCGCAAATTCAGGACACCATGGAACATCTTTTCGATCCCATGAAGCCGCACTTTCGAGCGTGGACTTGGATTCACAATACGAACAGCTCACCCAAATTCGACAAATGCCCGTCACCACCACCACCTGATTTCACATCGTTGTACTGTACAGCGTCATATGGCTTCAGTGGTCTGGCAAAGCGTCTAATCATTGCGCATGCAGAAGATGTGAATGCCAAGTGTTGTTACGGCTATACTCCACTACATGCAGCATCCGCCAGGGGACATGTTGACGTTGCACACGTGTTATTCGACCACGGAGCCGACATAAATGTGCAGGATGATTCAGGCTTTACGCCCTTAAATGTAGCATCGTTCCATGGACTCCCCAAGGTCGTGCAGTTCCTGCTCGAACATGAGGCAGCCTTGGATACAAGAAATGGGTATGAATGTACTCCGGTGTATAATGCGTCACGTCATGGGCATCTCGAGGTCGTGCGGCTACTGCTTGATCACGGAGCGGATGCGAACATTGAAGGTATATTTGGGACACCATTCCAGGTAGCCACTCAGTTTGAGTATCACGACATTGTGCGACTATTGCAGGATCATTGTGCCCAATTGAATCGGGGTGTTCAGGAAGTACAGAACGAATGATACTTCGTAAGTTTGTCCACCATTAAAGCCAGATGCTGGAATTGACTTACTATCTTATATCGTATCTAAGGCTCTCAAGAATCAATCAGCCCAGCATTCTGCAAGCCGGACACCATTCTTTTGCGTCTTATTCCACTCTTCTCGAGAATCGAGAGGAATTACTTACGATCCCTATACACGATTCCCATGTATTTCACCCTCATCCACCTGGTGTAGTTACTGATCCGGGAATTGAAACCGGTTCAGGTTACTTCACCCTTGGTTTGGCCCGAAAAACATCGGATTACCCATGTGTTGTGTTACTTGTGTACGATCGTGCCATACAGGATAAATTGTAAAATCAGAAAAACTCAGAACGAATATTACTGTAATATGTATCTCCACCAAAGCCACGTACCAATGCACAATGGGTACATTTGACGGCTTGCACACTCACCGTGACCTTGAAGTGATCCTCGTCGATAGTACGATTGATCACGTGTCGTACTGCATCCTAAAATCGCCGAAATCGGGTTATTTCGTTCAATCGACTAACATAGTCTTGATACCACTACTAGTATATCGGCAATTTAGGATGTCAAAGAGCGATGCCATGTGTCTCAAAAATCATGAGAGAAATGAAGGGGGTTCCTACGTGTGAGTCGACAATCCTTATTCACGCGTTCTCGTACTGTCTCGCCGTCACAGCAGCGCTGAGTTGGCCCGGTGGGCAAAGTAAGGATTGTATAAATCTCACGCGCCAGTAAGGCGATATCCGCCTTTCCGTCCGCCAACGCATCGTTCGCGGTCGTTGCGGTATCGTGATTATGTCCACAGCGCCCGCACAACGTCGAGACGTAGTACAGTACGTTCCTGACCCCATCTGCGAACGGAACTGTAAGGCTAGAGCTATCACGCCCTCCTTTTTCATGGAGAAAGACAACAAGCACGTAGCAGGTATCCCGGCATGAGGAGAATCTTCCGCGCTGACCCAGTTTCTCCCAAAGCTGTCTCGGACATCGACAAAAGATCGACAACCAAGCTTTCCAGCTCCCCCAGTTAGGGATCGACAGAACTCGATTTCTCGACGCCCCGTTGCAGCCACTTCCCATCTGAGCCCTTTCCGGATCCTCGCCCAATTCGAATCCGAAGCGCCGACCCCACGAAAAACGCATCGATCTCACATAGCGCCGTGACAACGACGGACGGTATCGACAACGCGAAGCATAAGGCGCGCACAGTTGCCGAAAAACTAGTACGTTCCATAAGTGTCCGAAACGTGTGCTTGTGAGCGGCGAAGGGAATGTGTGGAAGAGATTGTCATAGGTTCCGTGAATCTCTATCGACCGTTACTATGCTCTGGTGAGGGTGATGTAGCTGTCAAGCAAAATGGTATGAGACTCACAACCAGCCGACGCAGATCGTTGCTACTACTGTACTGCGAATCGATTTTGGTTATCTCCTTTCGAGGCTGGGAATCCATAATTGACTCGCAGGAAAAGGACGATATCCGCTTTCGCAATTGACGTGCCTATGTTGAACGGTACAGTAACACATGATGCTTGACGCTCAGGTGTCCATTAAGTTGTCAACTGTTTGTCCAGCCCTATGCCAGTCATCAAACGCGTGCCCTCAACCCACGATCTACAATTCCACTGGTGACACTCCCCTGCATTTCCTACTTCCACTTTCCCCATGTCCACGAGCCATCAGACAGCCAACCGTTCCTCCGCCAACTTCACCGCAATATTCGACGCTGCAGCAAACGAGTACAAGATCCTAACTAAACAAGACCTAGGAACACATCCATTTGCAGCCGCATTTGCGAACTCTAGTTCTCCTGATTCCGTCTTGGATGTTTTTCGAACGCAAGCACAGGCCTTTGATAAATTTCGCAAGGGTGATGACAAGTTGATGGCATGGTTGACTCCGATCGTCCATATCCTCCTCACCTTCTCAGGGACACTTGATGGGATCGGCCTAGTAAGCCCTCGGTCTTTTTATGATACACTGTCATTCATGTCCACTTTCTTAGCCATTCTCTCCCGCGAAGACTCTCTTTACGGGTATTGGCGTTCTTCTCGGGGTCGTCTCTTCCCACATTCCTTGATATGTACTCCCCTTATATTCATCTCAGGCGGTGAGAGATGTTATCGCGAGCTACGAAGTGCTTGTGAAGCTCTTCGAGCGCATTCAATCATTCCTTCAACGTCTCAATCATTATACGGCAGTCACTCTCACACCAGATATGACGGAGTTACTTGCGAAGATCATGGCGCAGATTCTCTCTATTCTTGCGCTTTCGACCAAGACCATGAAGGAGAGGCAGATCAGTGAGTCTAGTTATTTGACATACTCTTTCTTGGCTAATTATTGCACAAGAAAAAATTATGAAGAAGATAGTGGGAAAGACGGATCGTGTGGAGGACGCGGTTAAAACATTGGATGTGCTGACAAACGAGGAGAATCTAATGACGACAGCAAGAACCTTGGAGGTCGCACAGCACGTTGATGATAAGATTACGATAATCGAGGAGGTCCTCCAGGACGTCAACGGCGATGTAAAGGAAACCAAGGTACTCGCGCACCATGTCGACGACGGCGTGACAGTGATCAAGGAGCTTACCTGCGAGCTCCGTTCGGATGTGGATGAGATTAAGGGAGATACACGCAGTGTCAATGAAAACATAAAAGTAACTAAACACGGTGCGCCTCATTTTTCTTCCGTTTCTACATACACGTACCCATATTTTCTTACCATAATACCGATTTAGCAATGGATGAAATCCAACGTTCGTTATTTCCTGCGCTGTCGTCATTTATCGTCGTGGTTGAAACGTACATTTAGGGAATCAGTCGCGGGATCAGCTTCGAACATGGCTCGCTCCCCCAATTCCCTCCATCAACCATAATACTGCATGTAGCACTCAGCACGGCGGAACAGCAAAGTGGTTTATTGGAGGTGGTGCATTCGATGAATGGAAAAAGAACGGTTCATTGCTGTGGATCCGTGGCAATCGTATGCTTCCCTGGCCTTGACGACCTTTCACAGCTGCTAATGACTTCGCTTTTTAGCCGGGTCGGGCAAAAGTATTCTTTGGTACGCATATTCACAATTATCCGAAGATACGAAACTTACTAGTTTACTGTTGATAAGTTCGGCCATCATTGAGAACATAAAGCGTATGCAAGAATCAAGATCGGCTCTTATCGCATATTACTATTTCGACTTCAAGGACGTTGCCAAACGCGATATCCGCGGCTTGTTGGCTTCAATTCTCTTGCAACTTGTTGACGAGTCCGATCGTTGCTGCGACCTTCTTTCTCAATTATACATGGAGTGCCATAATGGGTCAGAGCAGCCTAGTGAGGTCGCGCTCGCACAGTGCCTCAAGGGCATGCTCGATCTTCCAGGACAACTCCCGACCTACATCATTATCGATGCTTTGGACGAATGTCCAAATACTACCGGGACGCCATCTGCTCGCGAAAACGTTCTGAACTTTGTGGAAGATCTTGTACAGTCAAACCATTCAAATCTATTTATCTGTATCACCAGTCGGCCCGAGCAAGACATAAGTACAACTCTCAATCCCTTGACATCCCAATCACGTCGCGTGTCGCTTCATGAAGAGGTTGGCCAAAGGGAGGACATCAATAACTATATCCGCTCCTTTGTTCTGAATGATAAAGCAATACGGAGATGGAGAGCGGAGGATAAGGAACTTGTTGTCAGTGTGCTCTCAGAACGTGCTCAGGGCATGTGAGTCACTTCTTCTATAGAACTATGAGAAGTTGCTTATGACGCCGGACAGGTTTCGGTGGGTGTATTGCCAGTTGGACGACCTACGGCGATGCATGCCCTCAAGTATTCGGAAGTCCCTGAATGAATTACCATCACTCTGGATGGGACGTACGAGCGGATTCTGGAGGGGATCCCTAAACAGAAATGGCAGCATGCGCATCGACTTTTCCAATGCTTGGTTGCAGCCGTTCGGCCGCTGCGCGTCGAAGAACTCGCAGAGATATTTGCAATCGAGTTTGGCTCAAACGTGGCACTCGGTTGGTGGAAGATTGGCGACCTGAAGACCCAGAGGAGGCGGTGCTCTCCGCTTGTTCGACTCTTATCTCCATCATTACCGATGACGAAGGTTCGAAAATTGTACAGTTTTCGCACTTTTCGGTCAAAGAATATTTGACCTCCGATCGTCTTCAAAGCACGGATATCGAGAACGTCAGACAGTACTACATTCCCCTGGAACCCGCACACACGCTTCTGGCGCAGGCCTGCCTGACTGTTCTGTTGCAGTTGGACGAGAATGTGGACAAAAATCGACTTAAAACATTTGCACTAGTCTTCTACGCTGCGGAGCATTGGGTCGATCACGCCAAGTTTCAGAATGTGGTATCGCAAATTCAGGACACCATGGAACACCTTTTCGATCCCATGAAGCCGCACTTTCGAGCGTGGACTTGGATTCACAATACGAACCTGGGCAGCTCTCCTCAATTCGGCGAATGCCCGTCACCGCCACCACCTGATATCACATCGTTGTACTGTGCAGCGTCATATGGCTTCAGTGGTCTGGCAAAGCGTCTAATCATTGCGCATGCGGAAGATGTGAACGCCAAGTGTTGTAGAGGCCAAACTCCACTACATGCAGCATCCGTCAGGGGACATGTTGACGTTGCACACGTGTTATTCGACCACGGAGTCGACATGAATGTGCAGGATAATACAGGCTTCACGCCCTTACATGCAGCATCGTTCCATGGACTCCCCAAGGTCGTGCAGTTCCTGCTCGAACATGAGCCTCCCTTGGATACGAGAGATAATTATAGATGTACTCCGGTGTATGATGCGTCACGATATGGGCATCTCGAGGTCGTGCGGCTACTGCTTGATCACGGAGCGGATGCGAACATTCAAGGTATATATGGAACACCATTCCGGGCAGCCACTCAGTTTGGGCATCACGACGTTGCGCGACTATTGCAGGATCATTGGGCCCAATTGAATCGGGGTGTTCAGGAAGTACAGAACGAATGATGCTTCGTAAGTTTGTCCACCATCCCAATGTAAAGCTCTCAAAAACCAATCAGCCCAGCATTCTGCAAGCCGGACACCATCTTTTTTGTTATTCGCCTTCAAGAGGAATTACTTGATGCACCCTATGTACTATCCCCTACGCGTTACACCCTTATCAGCCTGTTGTAGTTACCGAGCCTGAAAGTGGAATTAGTTCAGGTTATTTCACCCTTGATTTGACGATTTGACATCATGTTTCTTTGAGGCATGAAACTGGTACCAGCCGTGCTGACTTGCTGTCGTAGTCGCTAACGTTAAACGAAATAAACAAGACGAAACATACAGTACGATCAGAAAGTACTCAGGCTAGGAACCGCAGAATAAATAATGAAAAAAAATTCCTCGACCAAGATCACACATCAAGATGCAGGAATCGAGATAGGTCCACTTGACAAACTTAATCATCTACCTTGCCGTGACCTTAACATAAATAAAATAACACAGGGTTACAGTATTTGAGCTGGCTCCAGCTGACGGGACTATGACGCAGAGGACGTCTCGCCCATACGAGATCGAATATACGATTGATTACCTTTTTAATACAGATATCGGAATCTCGCCGAAAACATTCGTTTGTCAGATGAACACGAGTTGCTGATACCTGATTCCTGAGTGTCAAACAGCACTGCGAACTTTCCGAAAGTACACACTAGAGAAGGAAACAGAAGGGTCTTCCACGTGCGGGCAAGCGCCTCCTCCCAGGCTGCCACCCCAATTCAGATTTGCACCGCGGCTTCACGGTGACTCGGACGCGAAGTTCATTGGCGGCCCGTAAGACAAAATGTGGGTCAGGCAAGTACTCGCGCGCGAGCAAAACGATGTCTACCTTGCGCCCCGCCGACACGTCATTCGCCTACTGCGGTGTCGTAATCGCTCCCACAGTGCCCACGAGAATGTTCTGATGTACCTTCTAGATCTTTTTCCTGCGGAGAGATAAGAGGTAAAATGCGTACTTGGTACCCCCAAAAAGACAGGAATCTCCTGCGCCCGGCAGTATCCCCGAGCTTGCATCGGTGCCGAGGTTCCGTGGCAATTCCGAGTCCTATCCCAAGACTGCCTCTCGGATCAGTTCGACGCCAAGCTTCTTCAGCTCGCCAGTTAGCGGGATGATCTGTTCGATGCCCCGCTGTTGCCACTTCCCGTCTGAGTCCTTTCCCGGACCTTCTTCCTAATAGCAGGCGGCGCTGAGCCGCACGAAAGAGGCTTTTCTACCCATACGGCACGGACGGCTTTGACTACGCGGAGTATTAAGCGTGTGCACCCTGAACGTGCGTTTTTGAGAGGCGAGAGAAATGAGTGGAAGAGGTACTAGTAGCCATGGGCTCCGTGAACCTTTATCAGGTCGACTGCATGCTAGTCAAAGCAGCTCTCTTCGTCGCTGCAACAAATGTGTCTCCGATGTACTTTAATTGGCCTCCCTTCAAGTTTGGAGTGGGGAAGCCTTTCGAATATGGCACATTGAGTCATCGACAGGCCTGTAAACTACAGAAAGCGGAGAGTCAACCAAACGACTCCTAATCTCACATCGCACAAAAGTAAGAAGAAGCGTGATCAGAAATAAGTACCATTGTCCGACTATCCGGTTGAGGCGCGATCTGTGAGTCCATCCACAGCCCTTCGTCCTCAGGTGAGGTACGGCCCTCGGGACGACCATTGTCGCCCTCAGAAATGAAATACGCACGCCGATGTTCACGAGATGCCATCTGTAGCATGGCCGCGATTGTCCGAACTGTGCTGCGTGCCGTGTGCTGCGTGCCGTCAACGCGTCAACCGGCAACTAAGCAGCGCACGGTAGTAGATTAGTCAGCATCACCTGATTCGTGAATAGTAAATCGCGAGGCGATCTATATGATCGGGATTGGCCGATTCTCATCCCGCAGTTGACTTAAATGGTCGCGGAATCATACCGTGTCCTATGCATCGTCTTTTCCTCTCCCGCTTCCCACTGCACACCCTCATATTCTATTCACTAACAACATATGGCCAACATGTACTCCGATCCGTGTCTTATTCAGGATCACTCGACTGAGAGCACCGATGCACTGGGTCCAGAACCTTTCTCTTTCTTCGCTCCGCCCCCTCAACACACCGACGCTCCGCCTCCCGACGATTTCGACGAAGAACTCGATCAAGATTTAGGGGGATTAGATCCAGATTTTCCATTCGAGTTTTCACCCGCCTTTTATCAGTCCATCCCGATCATTTCTAACCCGTCGGCTTTGACATACTCGACCGATGAAATCTCCTCCTATTACTCTTCCGATTTCACACAATCGGATTATTCAATCCCCTCCGAGATTGATTCCACATTAAACAACGGACTTTATGAGGCGCATGAGGCGCATGTCTCTATTCACCCGGCCGTTTTCTCCAATGACCTGCCATCCATTCAACCTCACCATCCAGCCGAGGCCCAGTTCGACTTTAGGACCTCGGATCTCAGTCCCAATATTTGCATTTCTCCAGAGGACTTATCTATCGCCATGCAACCACCCACGAGTGTCGTTCCTATTCACTCGGCCGTTTTCTCCAACGACCTGCCGTCCATTCAACCTCAGGTTCTCCATTCTGCCGAGGCCCAGTTCGACTTTGGGACCTCGGATCTCAATGTTTACATTTCTCCAGAGGACTTATCTACCGCCATGCAACCACCCACGAGTGTCGTTCCGACCTCACTCGCTGCCAACGTGACGCCAGATTCGGAGGATTCGGAGGCGCAAATGGCACCCGCGTCGGACGACAGACCATTCAAGTGTCCGCTCTCAGGCTGCCTTCACGGTAAGATAGAGACCATTTGAATGTATGATTGGCTCACTCTACTTGCTAGCCTCCAAGCGTAAGCATAACCTGAAGATGCACATCAGAACGCACTATAAATCAAAGCCGTTCAAGTGCAGTATTTGCGGCAACCGCTTCAGCCGCAAAAACGACCTCAAACGTCATTGTGAAAACCCTAACACACATCGAAAGCATCTCAAGGCATCGCATCGGTCCCAATCCTGAACAATCTCATCGCATAACCATAAATGGCGATCCGTGCCTAAGGCTGCCGATGTCAGCCTTCCCAGATCCCATCATGTAACAGTGCTTCGTACGTACCAATACGCCTGCCCAATTACATCCTTTGAATGACAATCCCCTTCAGCGCATGATTTACCTACATCACACCCCGCGGTCCGTCCTGCCTACTGGCAGAAGATGGTTGTTGCTGCTCTCTGCTCGGGCAGAGAATGGGAACCTCGATAGTTGTTGTTCATCTACTTCCATTACGGGGCGTGCCCTAACCCAAGTTCTTGTTCTGGTGATTAATTTGACGTTTCCCCCTTCCCTTGACTATGAGTATCCTGTCCATGTCTCGCTTTGGATATCCCGTTGAATATGCTTGATGCTGTTCACACTGACTTCTCCCCCGTTGACTGTTGTACATCATGTGAAAATCGAATATGCTTGGTATATTTTGAGGTCACTTGCTTCTGTAGTTGGAACCTGTTCACTCGAGACATCCGTGCCCTTCGCTCGTACTTTGTTAGAAAATGTTGAGTGACACGATGACGGGACGGCCGAAGGTACACCATACCGCAACATAAGGGCCAGTTGCCTGCCAACAGATCCTAAAAACGAAGGGCAAAAGAAAATATCTCATCCACTTGGTAGACCCCAATGGAGCGCCGTCTTGTCGTATCGTGGTGCGATAAGAACACCTACGATACCCCGCTACCACCAAAGGTAACATCAGTCAAGTCAACAACAATATTTTTCATCTCCGACGGCAGACTTGTCTGGTCGATGCAACACTGGAGCCCCCGGAGCCTTTGGATTGCTTTCTGTAGCATACTACATGGGGATGTGACTGCGGCACGAGGTCAAATTTCTCACGCTATGTGGACTTGTCCTTCGACACGTACGACAAGAAAACGCTACGTGTTTCGCATAACGACGTGGGGCTCCATGTTTTTGTAAGAGGGAGAAAGGTGTTTTCTGTCTCCGTTAGACCCCGAATGATGCGCGACTCGGAAGCGACATCTCGACACTGTGACACGAGGCGATTGATCAAATACAGATATGATCGGGAGTTACCGAATCTCTCCGCAGCAGCCACCTGTTCACTTAAATGAGTCACGGAAGCATATCATGTCCTGTCGCGTCGTTTTTTCCCTCCCACACCCTCTTATCATTCTCTTCCAACGACGACGCACATCCATCCATGTCATTTGAACCGGATTTCATCCCATATCCTTCGAACCAGGGCACAGATGCAATGGGGCCGGACCTCTTCTTTGCTCCCGACCCTCAACTCGCTTTTGCACCCTCGCCCGAGTCGTTCGACCGAGAAGTCGACAATGAAGAATTTGATCTCGAATTGTCCTTAAAGGAATTTGACGACTTCTTCGCCACCTTTGGTGATACCATCCCGGTCGCCCCCACCCCATCGGTCGTGACGGACTCGACCGAGTCCGTTTATACCTCACAATATTCATGCGACCTCACGCCATCGGACTACTCAATTCCGTCAGAAATCGAGTCTCGTGGCTCAGTGTACGATGGGCTTTATAGCACACACGCGTCCGTTTACTCTGCGGCTTTCTCCGATCCCCTGCCATCCATTCCGCCCCTCAGTCCAGCAGCCAATGCCGTCAACATGCAAGAATCTGCCTTCCCTGCTCACGTGGTCCCGGACGAGGCGGATGAGGTGGTTAGGCCTTTCAAATGCCATCTGTGCTCGTTCTGTGAGTCCGATTGCCAGGCGTTTTTATTATTGGCTCATTCTTCTTTCTAGCCTCCGAGCGTAAATATAATCTCAACTCCCACGTCGAAACCCACGATAAGGAAAAATCAAAGCGTTTCGGGTGTGATACTTGCGGGAGCCGTTTTACGCGCAAGCATGATCTTAAACGTCATCGCGCAAAGATTCACAAAGAACAAACATCATCATCGTCATCCGTGTCTAGCATCTCGAAGCGCATCTCGAAGCACACCTTCGATCAAATGCCTGACCGGCCTGACTTCTCTCATCGTAGCATCACCGTCAATGGGGATCCGACCCCGATGCTGTCAGCCTATCCAGATTACGACGCTACCATCGATGTCCCTGAGAACATCATAGCCTGGTTCCTGGGAGTTTGAGGTGTTGTAATGTAACGATGGAGGAAGCTTGCAACTGGAGCGAAACGACTGCAAATGCAAGTCAATTTCTGCCGAGATACGCTATCACGTATAAGTCCTCGTATGTACCAATCCACCTGCCCCATTACATCCTCTGATGACAACACCTTTCAGCACATGATAATCTTTGTCTCACCCCCGCGGCGCGTCCCGCCACCAGAAGATGGTTGCCGTTCCTCCCTGTTTGGCCAGAGAATGGCAACCTCGATGAAGGTTGTTTCTTGTATTTTGTTTGTCGTGGTCCCTTAAGCTGTTTCGGTCATCGAATCGATGTCATCTTGCGTGACAATGAATATCCCCTTGTCTTTCATCGAATATCCTGTTAGTGCCTCGCTTTGAATCCTTTGCTTTGAATACCTTGCTGTCTCACTTCGAATATCTTGCCGACGTTTTTCTTTGAACGTCCTGTTGACTAAGCTTTCCTTAACTGCAGTTTTCAGACTTCCCCCCTCCCCCTCTCGCTTACTGTTGTAGAGCATCTGGAAAATAAATCTGTTTGGTATCGCCGGAGGTCACTTGTTTCTGTGGATCTTTAGCGGCAACGCAAATGAACTTGGAGACGCTGGCGAGGGCCCCGGGAAGAGTTTTCTTTTCTCCTTGACCGCTTAACCCCCTAGTTGGAACTTTGCCAGTAGCGTCCATGGAGATGCACCTGCGACCCGACGGTGATGACATGTGACTACGTGGACTGCCTCCTTTTTACATCCGACAGGAAAACGATAAATCTCTCGGAGGACATCGACCTCAGGTTCCATGTATAAGAGGAAACAGAAGTGTTCTCGTTATGGATTATTCTCTGTTAGACCCCGAATGACGCGCGACGGGCCAACGAGTTGTCCGCTATCAACAAACGTTGCGACATTGAAGAAATTAAACTCATGGCACACGACAGTCAACACCTTCAAGTTGGTGCCTGCTGCGACTGCAAGGCCCGGCCCAAAGGCCTAAAGCCCAGCCGCAGCGGGGCCGAGCCCTTACATAAGGTCTAAAGGGCGCAAGCACCAGTCAGCCACAACTGTACAGTTTCCTTCCACATTCGTGCATCAGCCACAGTTCGGTGTGCAATATCATTCCTTTTATGGAAGCTCTGTTTATCACCGCTCTTGCTCCACCTTCGCTTTACTTCACAATCATTGCCTTCCCTCTCTAGTAGGGACAAGCATGTACTGTGATTAAGCTGCCTCCTCGCTTGTCTACGGAGGCGTCATGACAATGGTCCGAAGCAACTAACCCTAGTTGGATTTAGTATTTTTTTTTAGTCTCTCTCTCGCGTGTGTGCACCGCCCTTGTCTCGTTCTCCCTCGCTCGACCCTTGCGTTTGCGGAACCGCTGTCTGTAATGGATTTTCCCATGCTCTGGCGTCATTTCCTCTGGTATAGCCGCCATTTTCACGATGATTGTCGCTAGCACTTTGCGATGCCAACCCTTTTGCTCGTCGACTGTCAAGGGCTTCCTGTAAATAGGGGAGGCGCTGGCCTTGGGTCGATACGATCGAGATATGATCGGGAGTTGCCGATTGTCATCCCGCAGCAACCAGAAATGTCGACTTAAATGGCCCGCAGAATCATGTGTCTGTCCATCGTCTCCCCCGCGCCCCTTCCCCCTACCCTACACACCCTGGAATTCACTTCGGACAACATACAACCAACCATGTCTTCGGGTTATATCCAGTATCCATTCAGTGAGATCACGGACCCAATGATGGACGACCCTTGCTGCCCTCCGCCTCTTCCACTCACCGATACGCCGTCACCCGAGTTATTTGATGAAGATTTTGACAACAACGAAGAAGTTAGCGAATTCGATTTGCCCCCTGATCAAGTTGATGCTCTCTTCTCCAGCACTCGTAATACCAACCCAGACATTTCCACCAAGATTTCTACTCTGTCCGCATTCACTGACTCGACGGACTCTAGTTATGAACTCGCATCGTCCCAATATTCCTTCGACATCACTTCATCGGAATCTGATTACTTAAACCCTTCAGAATTTGAGAATCGTTGTTCAGTGAACAGCGAGCTGCAACCGTTCATTTCCTCGGCCGAGTTCACCGATCCTTTGCCGTATATTCCACCTCTCAATTCAGCCGAATCCCATGGAACCATGGGTCTCGACACATTTTTCCTCCGAGATGATTCTTCTACCACCACACAGCAGCTTGAATCCGTCACATGTGTCGATCCCGCAGCTCTCACTGTCCACATGATCTCAGACGCCGAGGCACAGATGACACCGTTCAATAGCCCACACTTCCCATTTTGTAAGTCGGAACCCATGTGTATCTGTATTTGGCTCACTCTTCTGGCCAGCTTTTGTGCATAAGAATGACCTTGAGACGCACATCGGAACGCACGACAAGGAGGAATACCCAAATTTTATTGCAGATGATTATTCTACCGCCGTGCAATATGTCGATCCCGCAGCTCAATGTGTCAACGTGATCCCGGACTCGAAGGCGGAGATGGCACCTGTCAAAAAGCCATTCAAATGCCCGCACTGCCATTTTCGTATGTCAGAGCCGATTTGTATCTGTAATAATGGCTCACTCTTCTGGCTAGGCTCTGCGCGGAAGCATAACCTCAAGACTCACATTGAAACGCACGACAAGGAGGCATCGAAGCGGTTCGGGTGTATCACTTGCGGCCGCCGGTTCAGCCGCAAGCATGATCTCCGCCGTCATCGCGAAACCATACATGGAGACCCAATGCCGTCGTCGTCCGCATCGAGTCGTCGATTCTATATAAGGCCTGATCTTCCTCAATATCACACTACTGCCGTTAGTGGAGACCAGCGGCCGATGCCGTCACTCCACCCGGGCTCGTTCTCTAACACTGATCTTGAGGACCTCGTTGGGAGTATGCGACTTGGTTAGAGGGAGCGTGAGAGTCGCTGATCACAAATCCATTTCATTCTGTCGAGATGCGTATCACGTATAAATCATCGTACGGGCCGATACACCCTCCACATTATATTCTTCAATGACAACCCTTTTCGTTCCAGCGCATGATGTATCTACGTCTGAACATCCGTGGCCCGTCCTGCCACCAGAAGACGGTTGCGTCTCTCTGTCCGGTTCGGCCAGAGAATAGCAACCTCGACGAAGGTTGTTCCTTGTTACTAGTTGGCATTGGTGTCGCCGTTGCTCATTGTTCCCGTGATCCCGTCCATCCCCTCTTCCATGACCATGAACGTCTTTCCCTATTTTGGTTCGAATGTCGTGTCGGCCTTGCTTTGAATACGTTGTCGCTGTCTCGCTTTGCATATCTCGTCGTGTATTCTTTTAGCTGATGTTCGTGTTGACCGTTGTAGAGCGTGTGAAAATCGAATCTGGCTGGTCCAGTATCCGCAGCGGCGCAGCCGTGTCATACGATGCTTCTGCAGGAGCCCCTGTATCTCCCGAATCCACACTAGAGCCTAGAGCCTCGCAAGGTGGATACTCAGTCGTCCCAGATCTCTGGACTCGGAAGTAGTCGGCCGATGTGATGTCCTTTTTTCAAAAGGCTTTTTGTCATATTTCGATTTTTTTCCCCTTCCCTTCCAGTTCAGCTTCGTCCTTTGATCCCTCTTTCGTCATTCCAGCCCCAGCGGACCCAGCCACATTATCCCACATACGTACTTTTTGCTCTCTACTAGGTTCATTCGCTTACCCTATATTTACGCCTCTCGATCTAGCCCCTCTACTCCGCCATCTATCGAACATCATTCAACTTCGATGACCACGCGTACACGACTTCGTACCGACTTAGGACATCGTAGAGTACATTTCGAGTATCACGAGACTCATAGTAGCTGGCCACATGGCCATGCGACGTCCCTCATCCGTCTTCCTTGATCAGCTCTCCCCTTTTTTCCTTGCGCTCTTATCGCTCTATAGCCCCACAAGGGCTAGAAGTGTATTCAAAGCCTCCTGTATTTAAGCCGTCGACAGACAACCACAATGAGCAGCCGAGTTAAGTCTGGTCGCGTTTTTCTCTTCTATTTTGTTTGTTCCAGCCGTCCCAGGACGATTCCTCCTTTCTCTCCCTTTTTTTTCTCTTTTCTCCAGGTTATCCCTTCATCTCTATCCTTCACGAATTCACATGCGCGCCACTCAGCCGCGCTACACTTCGAAGTTCACACGTTCACGACGCAGTAGGACGCACCCACAATGCTCGCACCTGGCAGACCAAAGCCGGGCCGGAACATCACCAGAGTAAGTTACGAACGCAGCGTACTGTTTCGGCGCACCTGCTTCGCTCCCTCCACTGTCGACATCAGACTCGGGGTCGTACTCCAACGCCTCTCCCCACGCTTTCGCATCGAAACCGCCTCATAGGACCGCAATTTTCTCCCTAGATTTGCTCTGAGCACGTGACGTAAGTAGATACGTATGTCCCTTCTTCGGGGACAAGATAAGTATCACGCCGAGTTGATCACGTTTCACGCAATTCAGACATCATCGCGAGATCAAGGTAGCCTACCTTTATTTCGCCATGATGCATGATGCCCAAATTGCATGAAACGGCTATCAGTTTCGGTCAGATACTTTTCAGGACTCTGTTTTTCGAACTCGAGTGGTGCGGTTGGGCCCTGTGGCCGGTGGACCTCCCGCTCCGTCTTTGCATGCATGTTTCCGCCACAAATAAGGAGCGGCCCCCACACACTTCCGGAGCGCAGTGAGGTGCATCTTGTTCCAAAGAAGTACACGCGTTTCCCAGTTAGATCGAGTTTTATTCCAGTGGCCTCATACACGCTACATAAACGCTCGACTCATTTACCGACGATTGCCTTAAAATCTCTAGCCCGTTGTCAAAAGGCTGCATCCCTTCACTATACCGACAGTCGGGACGAGGGACACGCGGATAACAGTAGGTTACTATTGTTATTCGACCGTTCCTCATCCTGACTAGCAGTAGGTGATCAACTCGCCATGACGATCTTGTATTATAGCACCAGCATCAGCATTTTTTGGCAGCTCTGGCAGCTCCTGTGACACGAAAAGTCGTTAGAGTCTTTCGAGGGCTCAGGCTATAAAGAACCATCCTTGACTACTTGTAAGCCAAAGAACGAGAGAGGGTCCACCTGATTGAAGTTAACGTGATTCATGGCACAATAATTCCCATCTCCGTTGTGCCATGATTCGAAAAGTAAAATAGGTATTCAGTTTAACTGAAGCCAAAGTGAGCGCTCGTTGATCAAAGCAAATCAAAGCAAATCAAAGCAAATGTGACAAAACGTGAATTCACGTGACTGAAGAGGTAGTTTAGCCTCACTTGCGCTTCGCATACTGTATCATCCCCGTCGTGTTCTCCTTGAATATTCAAGATCCTAAATTTGGTCTGGCTATACTCCGCTCTGTTTGTTGTTCAAGCCGCATATCGCGGTGCCCTCGGCATATGCTTCTCAATGTTCCGCGCAGCAACCAACGGGAAACGAGTTCCGGAGTATTCCGGCGAACTCCACTTGTGATTCCATCAACTTATGTCGCCAGCACAGAACTCCCTAACATCTCGAATCGATTCCAACCATCGCTCTCCTTCATATTTAGGCCAAGTAAAGGAAAAAATTAATGACATGACTATCTATATTAAAACGCATCCGTCAAACCCAACGGCCTCTACCCAGCACGAAGAACAGCGTGCTGGCCAAGACGACTGCCCACGTTACGCGCACTCCAGGCAGACCCCCGCTCTTCGCCTTGACGCCCGTTGCGACGTTAGGACACACCGCTCCTCCCTGTCGAAGCGACTCCGCGGGCATAAGGACCTGAGGCATTCCGTACGCGCTCGGAATGTTCACTCCCCCGTGTTCATCCGCCATAACCTTGGCGCAGGTGAGGACATCCACAAGCTGCTCGTTCGGATGGAAGACCGCGTCCACTTTCCAGTTTATGCTCCGCGAGCCCTCACTTCCTACGTTCGTGAAGAGCGCGAGTATCGGTGGTTTGGAGATCGCCATTGATTGCTCCTCTACTGCCAAAAGCTTCATCTGCGTTTTTGGAAGAAAAGTAAGAAAGTGCTTGGGCTCGACGGGTTCCGGGCGTACCGGAGTTGTCAGAAAGGCCGGCGAATACTCAATTGCCCCTTTCCGTGCGGCGTTCATCAATCTAATGTGCTGGACGAGCGGCTTTTCTTGTTGATAGGCTGTGAACCAAAGACTGAAAATGGTCCGGTTGAATCGCGGTTACATGGTATTAAGGTAGATTACCGCTCACGCTTCACGGTTATATGGATCCGTCCCTCCTTGGTACCCTTGCTCCTGGCCTTAGGAGATCAGTCAGGTATAGCTCTTAAAGGAGGAGGCAATGGTCTACCGTAATAGACGATGGGAATGCCATCGTGGACAAATGGAAAGGTCATGGCATTACGTATTAGCTGTAAGGGACTACAGTCAGGACAAGAAAATGCGGAATAGTGAGAAGAACCGACCGCAGCGTCCTTGGTCAGGGAAGCCAAACGCGGTTGATCTTGATTCTCTACGAATGATCCGGTACGGAATAGACCGTTCTTGTACTTTTGCTGCGAGTTCGTCAAGACGTTCGCGACGGACGAGAACTTCCCTTGAGTATCCAAAAACGTGTTTTTCAGCTGGAAGTATGACGGGTAGTCAAGAATGGCATCCAGGACCTCTGAAGCACGATTAACGATCATAGTCGCATTCGGGCAATGAGTTACTGACCTGTATATTGGGACGCGTACTCGGTATCGTTGATAAATACTTCCCCGAGCATAAACACGCCCGCCGCCTTGGAAAAATCTGGCCAAAAGTCTTTCCGAACGTGCCTGACCGTGTCAATACGTAAACCGTCTACGTCATAGTCCTGCACCAATTTCTGGATCCAATCCAACAACTTGCCAACGACTGTAGGATTCTCCGTGTTAAGATCAGGCAGTGGCAACGTGGCGTCTCCGAGCCAGCACTGCTCTACGGTTGTCTGGTTCCTCGTATCAGGGGACTCGTCAACAAAGCAACGTGGGTGAAAGGAAGATGCGTCGGAGAAAGGGGGAGAGAAGTTGGTAAAATTGACTTCGCGGTCAGGCGAGGCCATGTGGTTCACAACGACGTCGAACATCAAATACATCCCGCGTTTGTGAAGGGCGTCGCTCAATGCATGTAAGTCATCAGCGGTGCCAAAATGGGGATTCAATTTGTCGAAATCTTTCGTCCAGTACCTAATGTCACGATTATGAGCCAACACGTTGACATGGATGAAAAGCGTACACACCCATGAAATGCTTCGCCCTGGGAACTATTGCCCTCAAAATTGGAAGAGACGGGAGAGATCCACACTGCGTCGAATCCCATGCCTTGGATATAGTCGAGGTGATTCGTAATTCCCTTCCACGATCCACCGCAGTATTTGCGTTCACCCGCGTCGCAGGGAACCGCTGCGTCATTAGCAGTTGCAAACCGGTCTGTGATAAGCTACACTATTCCGTGAGATATGCACCAAGCCCGAATACACTGGCGGGTTACCTGATAAATGGATCGAGAACTCCAATCCGTAGCGTTTGCTGAAAAGACAGGAGTGACCAAGAGAAGCGTTCTCAAAATGGCGGCGAGCGGACCCGGCAACATGGTTGGGGTAGTAAATGGTCGAAATGGTGTGATGTAGTAGTGTGTTGTGTTTCGAAGCGGGTAGCAATGTGGCTGGCGAGGTGAGAGGGAAAAAACACGCTGAGGGCGTCCCGCGTCCCCTGATAGTGGACATTATGGCTGCCAAGTTGTCAAGGGAGTATAGTTCTGCTCAATGAGGAATTGGTATGTATATCGGGCTTGGCATGAGATTCCCCAGAATGAGTCCTGAAATGAGACGTTCAACTTGAAGTAGCAGACACAAGAATCAGGGAGAGGTAAGTTGGGTCTGTGTTCAGTGTGCTGTGTGCATACATCTCAAAAGTACGCCAGTAGAGTACGATGTATTAATCGTGTTGAGAAAATAAATTTCAAATAAGAGGAACACGTGAAACACGTGACACGCATATGGCGTCATGCTAATGCCACTCCCACTCCCACTTCTCTCCAATGCTTGCTATATAAGAGCGGCGATGCACCGTGCCCGCTATTCCGCCTCACATACGATACCACAACATGCCAACCACGACAAAACAACAACCGATAATTCTCAGGCCGCCGCTCAACAAAAGCCGGGCTCAGGCATCATAAATAAGATCGGGTAACGGATCACCACCGTCCCACATTTATGTCGCTAACTGCATCTCATCTAGCGGTGTAGTGAATGTCATTCATGGTAATCTCACATATCGTTGATTCGGGATTTTGTATCATAATTCTAATGTCTCGTCACAGGAGCGGGGGAGGTTATCCGCGGACATGCACTGGAAGCCGGGGACTTCGGTCATGGTCATGGAAATGGAAGGGAAATTATAACGGCTGGTAGAGATGAGGTAGAACGCGGACTCAACAGAATCGAGGGCAAGCAGGCCGCTACATCTGCAACTGGTCGCGACCAGGGCTGGGACCAGCGTGGAGTCGGTGACGGCACTGGTGTGGCGCCAGGTCATGACACCAATACCCCACAGGCACAGGCTACTGTTGCCTCACGTGCTGACCCAACCTCTGAGAAAGATAGGGATACAGCAGACACGAGTTATATTGCGGACAGAGGCAATCCCGGCGCTGCGGCAAACGGTACTCATGGCCCATCGTCTGAACAGCACCACGGCGAGCAAACTGCAGCCACGGCACCGCCCCGTGATCGCTTCGGCGCAGGGGATAGCCCGAGTGTTCAACCCAACCCCGATTTACGCCAGCAAGGGAACGGAATAGCTCCAAGTGACCCTGGCAAGGAAACTCGCGCTACTGCTGGCGCCTCATATACCCCCTCATATCCCGCTGGCGCAGCGGGACAGAAGCAGCCAACGGCATCCCAAGCATAAAAACATTGCAGCCGCCCCACAGTAGCCAGCTGTTTTTCCTCCGAGTATAGAGCAGATTGGATTATGGATCGATTGATGACAGTGGGGATGGGTAGTTGTGCTTTGACGGGATGGGAGACGGTGGAGCAGTGGTGGAGCCCAGCGAGAAGTCCGTTTGAAATTGACTTAGTTACTAGGAAAAAGCGATCTAGTTGTTGAAAGCATTGTAGTCATTCTGTACCTAACCGGCAGCATGAATTTTCGCGTGTGTAATCCAAAATATGATCACCCAATGCGATAAAGTAGCTAAGTTGATGCTGTGAAAATTAAGAGACGTCTTTCAGTACGGAGATGAGGATCAGGAGGACTCGAGACATACCGTGATGGAGACTCAGAAACGGAAGGCGGTGAGGACAAACGTGCACATTTCATTTGTACAGGTAATCGAGAAAGCAGTGGTGATATTTTGCGTCAACAGCCGCAAGGCTATGAAGAAGAGAGAAGAGAGAGGAGCAAAGTTCAGTTGATTGTGCGGCTGTTTGCGTGGCGTGGACGGGCGCTCGCTGCTAATTACTCGGCGGGCGCTTCGCCGACCCGGACATTGTACGGCTCCGAGGTACTTTTTAAAGTAAGGTCGGGTTGCTCTCTGTCAGAGGAAGAGCGATGCTGACATAGAGCGGTATATTGGGCGCGCATAGTGAGGCAGAACTTTCACTTGCTGTGTAAAGAACACCCCAGACCCAACCGCCTCGGACCGAGATATTATCGCACTCCCCAATACACGTTTACCCTGTATTAACGCTCTGTCGTCTAAGCTAAGTACTTTAGCCTCGCGCTCGCGGGATACTGCGTGGATCAGAGCCTCGCAACTTCGAAGTTGACGACGGAGTGAGATATACCCACAATGCTCACCTCCTCCGTACAGGCCCAGTCCCGGCTGTTCTCACAAATCGCTCCGCGTTTTGGCCTGATATCCAACTTTTTCCCCTCGCCCACTCATTCGCCGAAACCCCATACCGTCCACACCCAAAAAGAACGATACAGGATATGTAAAAATCCAAACCAAGACAAAGTTCGTGATCATCTCCGTCAGGCAATCAGGCGAACAACCGTCCCGAATGCGGCCATCAACATGGCAGCATCAATATTAAGGGAGATCTCTCCGTTCGAATTTGAGGTGGAAGTTGAAGTCGAAGTCGAAAGTCCGCCGCCGGATACAGATCCAGTTGATTTCGTGGGCTGTGAGGTAGCGGAGGGGATAGCGGAGGACGCTAACTGCGACCCTATGGCCAGAGCACCTGCCTGGAAAACAGCGAAGGAGTCGTTGCTGCCATCGGGCCCGGGATTAACTGCGAACACCATACCCTGGCCGCAGTGGCTCGCCGCAGTATTGGAATTCTGACGACAGTGGATCCAAATGGGGGCCCCCTGAAAGAAAAGGATCAAAAAATCAGAACGAGTAGTTCCATCTACGTCGCAAAATATTCGTATTTGGTGGAGATACGTACGTCTGTTATATTAAATTGCGCTGTGGGTAGGTTGCCATTAGTGTTTTCTGAAGAGTAGACGCTATGCGATGCGGAAAAGCGTCAAAAAAAAAACACAATTGAATTTTTTTGGATAGACAGGACGCACAAGCCAGTGTCCAATCCCCCAGCTAGGGGAGTGCATGGTGCGTCAAGGGTGGATTGAGTTGCGGAGAAATTGGAAGTGAATGTAAACGAAACGATGTCTCCCGCCGTGGCGTTCTGAAAGGTAGTCAGTTCAACCTTCAATATAATGACTGATTTGCGCCTGACTATGTAGGGCGGACTAAAGTCGAGGCCACCGCCGACAGTGACCTCATGAGTTACCGCGGCCGCTATTGAGGAGAATAAAGCGATTCCGCTGAGCAATGCGAAAGAGGGGAACATCGTAGTGTTTTGCGACAAATAGGCAAATGGACACGAGGCAGGGAGAATGGTACCTGTGTGGATCATCGAGCCAGTTTATTTTATAGCTGATTCGGTAAGATCCGGTATCGATCGTGGAAACTCGGTACTGTTCCTTGGCCCCGTGGACCATGCGGTATCTGACCACTTGGGGAGAAGCCAAAACACTGAGGTAGTCATGGGCGGCTGTAACGTAATGTATTGCATAGCAATATGGCAGTGTTACATTCCTGTTACATTGCCCATCTTATCCCTAGTTGGAAATGCCAAAGACCCTGACGACACGCAACATAAAAGGCACGGCGGTACGCTCAAAGGTCTCGCCGAAGCCCCGAACAAGCCGTAGGACAGCAAGACCAGAAATTCCTGGGCAGTGAAGTTGTTTGGGAGGTTGTCGAAAAGAGAACGGGAGGAGGCATCGAGAAAAAAGGGTTAGTGTCGAGTAGGACTCTGCAGCGACAGTAGCTTGGTGGAACTCCCCATAAACGTACTGGCCTGTAGCTTAAGCGAGTGTAGTAGCCAGAGCTGTCAGTCACGTGGGTGCCTTGTAGCAAACTCGTTTGCCGGTGTAAAATGAAGCTTGATAAAGCCCTGTACCTCATCATAGCTCCTGTATCGCTACCCATTCACTTCAGAATATCACATTGAGAGCAATTTATTGATTTTAACCCAATCGACAACATACTGTACATTGACATACTGTAAGTACTAGTAAACACACTCAACAGAACTGGGGTCCCGTCCGGTTCGGGTTCGGGTTCGGGCGCCCTGGGCCTAAATGTTCGGTTCTGGCAGACAGATATATTGGTGAACCTGGACCTGGACCTGGGACAATGTTCGATAACCAAAAAACATCAAAAATTTATATTATACAGTACAGTATGTAATGGCTTCTCTCGTAGGAGATCTCGGGGTAAATGGAAGGCACAGCGCTCGTACTCTCCACATGGACTTGTTAACGCCCGGCAGAGCCGCAGACTATTCGAGAAGACGGTGACGGCCCATCTCGGGCCGGCTCGCTCTCAATTTCCTTGAACCTCGCTCAACAAAAGGATGGCGTCGATGAGCGAAGAAGATCAAAAACGTATCGAAACCGTTTCCCAATTTCTTCTACAGTCTCCCCCTGGAGAGATCAATGACGTCCTGAACGGTACCGTCGACTGCGTCTTCGATACCCAGATCACTCTGAGTGTCTGATCTCACCTGTGTCCGCATAGACGTTCGCGTGCTCATCGGGGATGATGAAAGTCTCGAAACTGGGGTTCTACCGGCGTTAATGCAATACAATATCGAGCAATTGACAGTCGCAGAGGTTCCGGGAGCCGGTCATAACGTGAGTCTCTAGCCTTGCCGTGGTTCCACTTCTCTGACCTTGTACCCCACGCGCAGTCTATCGTGAGCGCAAGAGCCCGGATACCAGGGGAGGAAGAACGTTTCCTGGATCCGAGGTCGAAGACAAGCTTCCTATTTGATCACTTGTCTCTTGTACGCCCTCTATATTCCCACCATATCTTTCGTCTTCAATCTCGATTATTCCGTAGGAAACCTCTGATCCACAAACCCATGAACCCAACGAGGCAGCAGAACCTTTCCGGTACTCGGTGTGTTTCAGCGCATGGCATGGTGTTAATAAGGATTTTCTCCACAGGTCTGCTTTGGAAACTTCTACCTTGCAATACCTTTCTTCACACTACAATGATGGGACGGTGTCTGTTTTTGCGAACCCCGATAACGAGACGTCCTTTATCATCCAGATCGTTGCAAACAAATACAATCCTGTAAACTTTTGGTGAGATTACCGCGCATCGTTTCAGGAAATCGATTCATAAAAACTGATCCTGTAGGTGCGGACGCTGGCGTTCCGAATACACCGTCGACCTCGACCCCAACGCGAGGAAAATCACGGGGCAGATCCTAGTGAACGTCCACTACTACGAGCAGGGAAATGTGCCGTCCGCTGATATACTCCGTCCATGATGCTTAGCTCATCGGATCGATCATAATCTCGCAGGTGCAGCTCGAAACAAAGCACCAGGCTTCGATAGTGCTCCCAACCTCGATTTCTGCGTCTTCTCCGGGACCATCCTCGAAGAAAGTGCTCGCGTTGATCGCGGATCAGGAAAGCGCATATCAGGAATCACTTGGAGACGTATACCATGAAATGGGCGAGAAGTCATTCAAGGGACTGAGGCGAGCACTCCCACTGACTAGGCAGAAACTCGACTGGGATAAGGTACGTCCTCTTAGTCCCTCCCCAAAAAATTGTAATAGCGTATCTCTGATTTGATTACCGTATTGTCACTTAGGTGCTGGGGTATAAACTTGGTGCGGAGTTGTCGTCCAGTAAAGCTGTCTTTGGTGGATCGGGGGAATCTTCATGAGAAGCCTGGAAAATATGTAATCGACTAGTGTGTATCCCATATAAAGTATTTTGACATGATCCAGAAAACAACCCAAATAAACCCCCTTCAGGGAGTCTCGCGTGAACGTACGATAAATGGGAGCCAATTAAGCTCGATGTCGGCCTAGCCCACCTCTGACGCATATGCATTCGAGCCCTCGTGGAAAGATCGTAGATCCCTTTGGAGACCCGAAACCTCCAATTGTACGCGGAAGAATTGTTTTACAGGTTCACGCACATAGGCGGGCGAACGTTTCCCGGGATAATCGCTCGAATTCTGGAATAAAATAAATACTGGCCTTGTGCGCGCGCGAAGAGTTGTACCCAGAGATATCGTACAGCGATCGGACGAGTTGCGGGGTCAGCGTACTAGCGAATGAAAGACCTCACGAGAGTTATGGTGGCCTCGGTGACTGCGACGAGCATGCGAGGGGCGTCTGGGTTTGCTTTCTCGGAGAAAAGGACGAGAATGTCCTGGACGCATGGCGACGACGAGAAGCATCTTAGAATAGGGAAATATCTTTGGGGGGTGCTGTAACGAGGACATGGATGTGGAATTCGCGCACGCGGAAGGGTATTGGGAGCAGCGAGGAGCTCGTCTCGAACGTGCTGATCCAACCTCTGAGAAAGGTAGAGGAGACACGAGTTATCTTGCGGACAGGAGCACCCCTGGCGTTGCGGCGAACGGTACTCATGGCCCATCGCCTGAACAGTACGACAATGAGCAAACCGCGGGCACGGCACCGCCCCATGACCCCCTCAGCGCAGCGGATGGCCCGGCGGGTGTCCAACTCAACACGGATGTACGCCAGCAGGGAAACGGAATAGCTCCAAGTGACCATGGCAGGGAAACAACTCGCATCGCTGCTGACGTGGCGGGACAGAAGCAGCCTTCTGGGAACGGCATCCCAAGCGTAAAAATATAGCAGCTGCCCCAAAGTAATCAGCTGTTTCCTCTGAGTATAAAGTAGGATCATGAATATGGATCGATTGTTCAAGTTGACGACGATGGGGATGGCATGGCATGGCTGGGGAGTGTTCCGCGGGCTGGGGAACGGTGCGAGAAGTCCGTTTGGAATAAACGTAGGTGCTAGTATTATCAAAATATGATCATTCAATGCAGTAAGTAGTTAACTTGATGCTGCGAGAGCTAAGAGACGTCTTCCAGGAGGATCAGGAGGAGACATAACTGTGATGGAGGCACAGAAATGGAAGGTGGGACAAACGTGCGCGTTTCAGTAGTGGTGCTATTTTGTGTCGGCCTTGCAAGAGAGCCTGAGAGGTAAAGCTCAGTTGAACTTCAAGTTGGCGGCGCGCGTTTGCCAAAGCCAGTGTGTGACGTGGGCGGGCGCTCGCGGCTAGCCACTCGATCAGACTCCGACTCGGCTCGGATGAACTGGCAACCCGCGTCTGCATTCCGCACTAAAAATGAAACTGTGCTTCTATGACGAGTGGTATGTAAAGCGCCTGAGGAAAGCAAATACAGTACAGGGGCCTGTGTCTCTTGAATCTTTTCCCTCAAGTTCTCTTGCCCCGGCCCCCTCTTCTCTACCCTCATCATGGCCAACCTCACCCGTTCCGCCAAGTCCGCCAGCAAATGGACGCTCAATGACCTGGACTCATACAACATCACCCTCAAGGAGCTAGATCCCTGTTCATTCTTTGGCTTACAGGTAGGTGACCGGAGAATAGCCTTTGGAAAGACTTTAACGACTCTTCATTTCACAGGGGTTGCCACAACCCTCGGTTGATCACGAACTGCTGGAAAATGTCGACGCTGGCGCCATGCAACAAGTTGATCACGCGCAGTTGATCAATTACCTCGATTATGCCATGACACCCGAAGGGGGCAAATCCGCTGTGATCGATTTTGTCTTCCGGCTTTTCAGGCCTCTGGGTTATGTTCATCTAGGACAATATGCACACAAGCGGGTGGACCTCCCGCTCTCTATTTGCGGCGAAAACAGACATGCAGAGACTAGTGTCTGCATCATCAATCACTCTCAGGAAAGCAACCACATAGTTCTCCTTGTCCAGGCAGTCAAGAGGTCGAAGCACGAGCCCGTTAATACGCCAGCTCAGCTGGTGGCGGAGGCAGTCGCGGCCTTTAACAAGAACAATGCAAAAAGGGAAGCGATCGGACACCCTCCTCTGGCAGAACAGGTGAGTCATTTCAGTTTGTTGACCCTTTTCGGAGAGTTAGTCCTTCTTAGGTCATCCCTGCCATCATCATGGTCGGCACGTCGCCTGTGTTCTATAAGATTCCCGTCACCCGAACGCTGTCGACACATATTCGCCATGGGACATATCCTCCAGAGGAAACCCGTGTGACTTATTGCTACCCAATCGTTCCTCGTCCTTCTAGCTGGTATAGTGAAGGGATGAAGCCCTGGACAACAGGCATGAAATTTTGAAGTGCTATGAAGCATTTAAGACAATTGTAGGTATTTGACTTGGTGCAAGGACTGGCACGTTTCGAGCACGTTAGTGGTCGTTTCAGGATTTTACTGTCAAATAGAAGATCATTTCATTTCCTATCACATGCCCGCAGATGTTGTTGACAAAGGTAGCATAGAGTTCGCCGGAATACACCGGGACTTGTTCCCCATCAGTTACTGTTTGCGCCATGCGGAACGTTGAGAAGTACAGTACATCTTTCCCCTAATTCTTTGACATAGACAGAAAGTTCTTTTTTTTTGTGATGTTCCAATAACATTAAAATTCTTATAGACCTCAAGTTCTTGTAAGAAAAGACGGGGAGATGCGAGAAATATACGGTGATTAAGAAATTCGCTGATACATTCAAGTCTGTGCGGAAAATTTGTATTTGTTTGCACGCTACGATCGAATTCTAACACGCATCTCGCTTCCGGCACGCTTCAATATTGTGTTTTCTGAGAGCCATTCAAGCTCGATGTCGTCCGGCTTAGCCCACCTCTGATGCATATTCGAGCCCTCGTGGGAAGATCGTAGAGAGACCCGAAGGTCCCGAAACCTCCAATTGTGCGCGGAAGATTGTTTACAGGTTCTGGATGTACGCTTTCAATTCCTCGAAGCTCACCGCACCTCGTTCAAGTTCGACGGGCTCGCCTCGAGCATCGCACCCAAGAATCCGCATCCATACGCTGGCCACACCTTCCTCCTCGCATCCCACTTCAAATCCATTGTCCCTAAGAACGTAATACTCCCTCGCGGGTGTCTGGACAACCGCCAGCGCAGGATGCAATGGACGCCCTGCGCCGCCTGCCGCGGTCAAGTGAACGCTTTCAACGTGATGATGTCTAGTAGGAACAACAAATTTTCGATATCGCGCGGGGAAGGAATTTTTTTAAATAAACAAGGGGAAATAAATACTCACGCAGGTAAGAATAGGTTGACGCTTGAGACCTTTGCTTTCGCTGGTACCCGCAATGTCTTGCGCTCGGCCAGTCCCGCGAACTCCTGTGCCATTTGCGGAGCAGACATCCACCTGCCGCTCAAGCTTCGCGCTCGCTCGTGTCAACTCTCCGTTCAGAGCAAGTTCGTCGCTCACCTATTCCCAACGACGCATGCCAGCGTATATCGCTCAGCGATCATGCGCAGAGCGGCTCCTCGCTCCCCCATCTGCGCCGTACGGCTGAGCCAATGACGGCTGATCCCGCGATCAAACTCTGCGTGATCGGCCCACCTCATGGCATCACAAAGTGGCGATGTGTTGTCGGGGCTCGCCTTCCGTTGTTCTATATATCCCGCCCAGTCCAAACGCACGTGCAGATGCTCGTCGTTGCCTCGCGTGCCCCCTGCCAGGCCGAGAACCTCACATGTGGCTTCGAGGACATGGAACACCTGCTGGTTCCCAGATATTGCGCTGCGCACGGTAACGGACCATATTTCACCCTTGACTATCTCCACAGCATCTGTTATGGTATCGTATAGCCAGTTAGTCCTGACTCCGCTCCCGCATTCGGTCCCAACGGAGAGCGAGAACCAGACCCGCGTCAACAAGAATCTGTCAAAGTATCATCGATATCATGTATTGGATCAAAAAGATAACCGAACCGGAGAGCCAACGTCACCTGTTTCTCGTTGTCCGGACTCGACCAAAGGCGCTCGGATATAGGTCCACTGGGACCTCGAAAGGCTGGCTGGAGGAGGGAGTTCATAACGGCGTTCTTGCGCTCTAAAACCTCTTGTTCTCGTTGCCGAAGATACGGCCAGAAATTAGTCATAAGTGGTGAATTGGCCTGCTGCAACACGAGGATAGACGTTGCCCAGAGAAGTATCTTGAGATCTTATAATAGGCCGATGAATAGACTGTCGAGGTGTATGAGTGTATACTCTATATAATCGGACATCAAACGCTCACCAGCATAACGAATGAGCTTAGACACCAGACAGCATTGACGGCGTTCTATGTCTGAGAGACCACTAAGAATGACGGCCCAACGCTGAACGAGCTTACGTTGAGAAAGAGGGGGTGGGATGGTGATGGCAGATAACAGCGAAGGTTCCGGGGGCGCAGGAAAGTCTAAATGCCAGAGAAGACCGGGTTGCACCGTGACGGTTGCGGACTTGTTCCCTTGTGAACACCGTGATCCGTTTCTGTCTCCCACTGGCGCAGCTAAAAGTGGTCGTGTTGCCTCCAAAGGCTTGAAGCGTTTACCAGAGATAGAAACGGTTTGCGTCTGGCCATTAAGCTGCTGATGCTGATGACGTCCTTCCTTCTCCTTCTCTTTGGATCCAGGCACCAAGGTAAAACCAGACAAAGCCGAAAGGGAAGAGTCAGGAACACCACGATCTCCCGGAACGTACCCGGATGTAAGAAACGGAATGTCCGCACGGCGGCCCGGGGCCGATAGCGGCGAAGAAACGGCAACGACCTTTGGCTTCTTCGCCAAAGGCCCTGGGCCGGCCTGCTGGGATATCCCCAAGGTCACCTCGGAGAAAACCCGTTTCGAGACGGGCAGGTTTAGAACAGACGCGGGCGGATCAGAATTTTGTCCTCCGAGATGTCGGTCCCGGGACAGAGAAGAGGTGGGATAGCACCGAGCCCGAGTTGCGGCGGGACTTTGGGGTATATGCGTGCCAGGAACCGTGTTTAGTTCACGGTGAGAGAAACCCAGGGACGGTATCTCCATTGGTCGTTGTGCAGTGGGAGCGAAGGGATCATGATTAACTTGAGCGGGAGACGAGACGGATTCTGATAATAGAGCACTGGTTTGTACTTGAGTTTGTGTTCTCTGAGTCTGTGCAGACGATGGGGACTGAGAACTTGGAACGAGTTCACCGATTTTGCGGATAAGGGCAGCTTTCCCGAGCTTGGAGTACCCCACGATGCGCCGCTCTTTACAGATGGCTTTGAGTTGAGAAACATTCAGTTTTGAGAGATCAGAGGGCAAGGGTGCCGCAATATCATGCGACGAATTGGGGGACATGCTGGATGACAACAAGTGAGAGAACTCTGGAACAACTGGCAGCATACATTTTGAAACACTCTAACAAAACAATGACCAAAAAGGACCAAAACATAATCTATGCACCAGGACGCTTTTTCTTCTTCCTCACAGTCAAGACGTGAATCTTCGTATTGTCTCCAGCGCTGCCACCAGACGTACCCTCAGTCGTTGTGCTATCGATAGTGGCTTTCGGTGGTAGTTGGGGATTGCTTATGGTGATAGAGCCATATATATGCGCCTTATATGTTTCCAAGGTTGCTTCGGGCTCGTCGAACGGGTTCGGCGATATGTTGTCCACGGGTGGTAAGCCCACTGTACGTCTCGGGGGCGTTCGGGGGAGTGGCGGCGCGAGCGAGTCTTGGGTCACTTCGGCACTCTGATTCTTCGACTTTGAGAGAGGAAGTTGAGGTGCTAGACCCTCACAAAGCCCGCGTACTGTGCCCTCGATGAGCTCCGTAGCCTTGCGCGCACGCTCTGTCGTCGAAAACTCAACGCCATTGAGGAGACTAGAAAGAATACGCCTATTCATTGAGCGTGGGACTTGCCCAGGCTGCGGAGCGAGCGGAGAAGGGCGTGGGGATGGCATGCAATCCTCTGGCACGGATATACCCATGGCGAAGAAGCCAGTGACGGCGCCCGCAACGCACTCCTGCCGGAAGGACATTCGTTCCCAAAACTCGTCTGGCTCTACCTTGCTGAGTTCGCCCATGGGACGTTGCTTCTTATCCTTCTCCTTCTGCCCGTCTCGAGAGTCTGGATCGTCCCTATCATCGCGTGATGTGTCTGTACGGCGGCGCTTCCGTGGGGAGGCGGGAGTGTCGGTGAATGCGATCTCGTCCATGAACCGATTTTTGGGATCATCTTCAAATGAAGGGATGTAGTGACCCAGGTTATGTGAGCCTTCTGGAGGAGGACACGGAAGTGGGATGTTTGTTTGGCTGTACGGATGCCCATAGATCCACTGTGCTTCGGCAGAAGATGTAGATGTCGAAGTAGATGGGGAAGACCCACTTCCCATGACCTGTCGTGCTTCTAGTTCGTTATGCCCCGGAAGCACGTAGTACATCCCCACACGACCCTCAACCCCGATCGCCTCGCGCACGTCCTCTCCTACGTGGCCGATCACACGTCGCCACCACGCGCACAAGCGGGCGTCGCTCAGCGGACGTTTCCCGGGGTAATCGCTCGAATTCGGGAATAGATATTGGCCTTGTGCGCGTGCGAAGAGCTGTATCCAGAGATGTCGTACAGCGACTGGACGAGTTGCAGGGTCAGCGTACCAGCGAATGAAAGACCTCACGAGAGTTGCCGTGGGTGGGGGAGAAAGGCCATGCCCCGTAGAGTCTATCTTCGACACGTAGAGGATGGCACAGTCTGTTGCAGGGGCATGGTAAAGACTGGCTTCGATGGCTGCGACGAGCATGCGAGGAGCGTCTGGGTTGGCTTGCTCGGAGAGAAGGACGAGGATGTCCTGGGCGTATAAGCGAGGGCGAGGGGAAGCATATGGGTATAGGGAATTATCTTTGGAGGGTGCTGTGACGAGGACATGGATGTGGAATTCGCGCACGCCAGGAAGGGTGTTGAGAGCAGCGAGGAGCTCGTCCCGAATGTTCATATTGTGGCCAAACAGGTCGACCGTGGGAAAATGGGCCGCTTACTCCTTGACTGGGATAATATATGATAGACAGGCACTGTGCAACGGCAGCATAGTCGCTGGCCATCATACAGTATGGCGTTGCATTTTTCACCTCAACAATTTGTTGAATTTGATCAAGCCAAGGAAAATGTTGGAGGCGTTGTTTGTGCCCGTCTGTTCGTTTACTTAACACAGTTGCATGTTATCTGGCTCATGCACGATCAAGATACTGAGGGACTTAATCCCCGTAACAGAATACTCAGGCTGGTTGAATTTGTTGCACAGGAAACTGTTGAGTCCGCTGTAAACAATCTTCCAATCAGACTTAAAATGACGACGAAGGAGACAATTCCTCGGCAACAATGTGGAGATATCGGCCTGAATTCTGACCGCACCTCAAAGGCTTTTCGCTTGTCCACCTCGTCGACGTTTCTCATGGACGTGAAGATTCAAGAATCCTTACGAAAAGCCATCCATTTCCAAGACAATGAATACAGTACACATCAAACCGAATGGATGTACTGTATCCAAATTCACTGTCCCTAAAGAGTAAAGGTCGGAGGTCGTACCTTGACAACGTGAATTTAGCCAAAAAAGAGCACGAGAGCAGTGGCGACTCCTATGAGGTATTTTCTCCCACGACCAGGCACGTGGCATGCGGCTCTCATCTTTGAGCGCTAAAGCACCAAAATCGTATCTTCAGGGCATTTGAGTAAATATGGTTGTATCTCGAATTGAAGGTTGTCTCAAGAACACCTACAACGTGTGTACCAAGTCCGATGTTGTCTAAGGCAAGTCGCACCAAGTGGCGTGGATTACTAAGGAGGTTATACTGGAGCAGAACTCACTTTGATAGGTGTGCGTAACCAATATGCATCAGAGGTATTGCGAAATAATAAAAGTAAAACGTACAGAGAGAAGTTACTTGTTCGGGTAGTCACCCAAAACAACACTGGAATCCTGTTGAACAGGTGTGAAAGTAAGGCCTAGGGGTTGCCTTGCTGGTCCGACCTTCTCGGGCACGGTGGTTACAACAAAGAGAGAAAGCTCGCTGGCGTAATCACGACCAGAACTAAATAGCGTACTCATTCGTTGCCTAGAAGATTGTCGTAAGTAAAGGTCAGCAAAGTGTTCGACTGGCTTTGGCCGCATGACGTGCGCTGTTGGACAGCACAGCAAAAGAGACGATTTTTCCCCGAGGCGAGATCATGACGGATATTGACCCATGGATGATCAGCGGTACCACCATAACCCCCGGCTTCTCAACGGAACACACGCTGGCATACAAGGGAATAGGGTGGGATGCCAGAGTGATGAAGTAATGCTTGGTTGCAAAGGGCGAATATGGCTGAGAAAAATGCTGCAGTAAGGGTGGTAGAAAGTGATTACTATCTTTATCTTTGAAGATGGTCTGTTGAGTGTTGAGGAAGAGAAAGCAAAGGAACGCGAAAAGGAGGGGTTATGAGTGAAATGAAAGTCAGACGCCGTTACGCGCTCGCCCGCCCAACTCTTCTTGTCCTGCGCTCTTCTTGTGACCGCCATCACTCACCCCTCTTTCATCCATCCTTCCTCAACACATTTCTCATGGCTGCCATAACACAATTTCCAATGCCACCAGCTACCGCAGATCTTGCCACAACTTGGTCATTCCTCGAGGAGGGGGTCGACCATATCATGACCAAACTCCACACAGGCGTATCCTACACCAAGTACATGAACTTGTACACCGTTTCTTACAACTACTGCACATCATCAAAAATGCACAGCACTATCTCATCTGAGCAGTCTGTGGCTGGGCGATGTCTCTCCCTTTTCACTTCCCGCCCTCCTTTTGCTAACACACCCTATAGCTGGTGCCAACTTGATGGGCTCCGATTTGTACAATAGCCTCGTTCGCTATTTCGTGCAGCATCTACGACATTTAAGAGATGTAAGATATAAAAGTTATGATGATTGAACCACGGTTGACGCTTTCTATAGCATTCGGATTCACTACAACACGAGCTGCTCTTGAAGTATTATGCCGCCGAATGGGACAGATACACTACAGGCGCGAATTATATCAACCGTCTATTCGCTTATCTAAACCGACACTGGGTCAAGCGAGAGCGTGACGAAGGGAGGAAGGGAGTCTATCCCATATACACTGTGCGTGCTTCATCCGAGTATTTGGGTTAGTTGATACCTAGATCCTATAGCTTGCTCTCGTCCAATGGCGTACAAATTTCTTCCTACATATCCAAGGAAAACAAACAAAACTCGCTGGCGCGATCTTGCGCCTTATCGAGCGCCAACGAAATGGCGAGACCATCGATCAGGGTCTTGTAAAGAAAGTCGTGGACTCGTTTGTTTCTCTCGGTATCGATGAAAGTGACTTGAACAAGGCTTCGCTCGACAATTACAAGGAACACTTCGAAATGCCGTTCCTCACCGGCACTGAGTCGTACTATAAACACGAGTCAGAGTCGTTCGTCGCCGAGAACCCTGTGTCGGATTATCTCAAGAAGGCCGAAGAGCGCTTGAAGGAGGAGGAAGACCGTGTGGAACGATATCTGCACACGACCACCCGCAAACTGCTTATCACCAAATGCGAACACGTCCTCGTCCGCGCACATTCGCAGCTCATGTGGGAGAATTTCCAGAGTTTGTTAGACTACGACAAAGATGAAGATCTTCAGCGCATGTATTCACTACTCTCGCGCATTCCGGAAGGTCTGGAACCTCTGAGGAGGAAATTCGAGGAACACGTGAAGAGGACTGGACTGGCAGCTGTCTCCAAACTAGTTGGAACGGACCCCGCTGCGATAGAAGCGCTCGAACCAAAGGCATACGTCGACGCTCTGCTTGAGGTCCATACAAAGTCTTCCGAGACGGTCAACCGCAGTTTCAAGGGTGAGGCAGGATTCGTCGCAAGTCTGGATAGGGCGTGTCGAGAGTTCGTCAACCGTAACGCTGCGACCACGACATCAAGCAGGTCCCCTGAGCTACTTGCGAAGCACGCGGATGCATTGCTACGCAAGAACAATAAGGTGTCGGAAGAAGGCGACCTTGAGGGTGCGCTGAATCGCGTGGTACGTAGACTCAAGGCTATCTATCGAGTTCATATCAAAATACGTTCAATAGATGGTCATATTCAAGTATCTCGAAGAGAAGGACGTCTTCCAATCGTTCTACTCGACAAAGCTTTCCAAGCGTCTCATCCACGGGGTATCAGCATCGGACGAGGCAGAGGCGAGCATGATCTCCAAGTTGAAGGAGGCTTGCGGTTTCGAATACACGAACAAGCTCCAGCGCATGTTCACTGGTGCGCTCTTTACACCCTTTTCGGTGCGAGATTACTCACTGGTGTTGCAGACATGAGTCTCAGCAAGGATTTGACCGACTCTTTCAAAGAACGCATGGAGCAGAACCACACCGACATGGATATAACCTTCAGCGTCATGGTTCTCGGCACAAACTTCTGGCCACTCAATCCACCAAAGGACGGCTTCATCGTCCCGACCGACATCCAAGTAACGTACGACCGTTTCCAGAAATACTATCAACAGAAGCACTCAGGCCGGAAACTGACATGGCTTTGGAATTACTCCAAAAATGAGCTGCGGACCAATTATCTGAACCAAAAGTACATTCTTATGACGAGCGCATTTCAGACGGCGGTGCTATTGCAGTACAATAACAATGACACGCTCTCACTTGATGAACTTGCCACGGCGACGAATGTTGGAAAGGACCTTCTCACGCAAGTGCTTCAGCCCCTCGTGAAGTCCCGCATTCTCATCAATGATGAGACCGACCAATACGACCTCAATCCGCGTGCGTCTACTCATTATTGTGATTGTGTGTGCTTTTTAATCAAAGATTTTCAGATTTTAAATCAAAGAAGATTCGGGTGAACCTGAATCAACCAATCAAGGCTGAGGTCAAGGCCGAGTCGAGTGATGTACTGAAGACTGTCGACGAAGACCGCAAATATGTTATCCAGGCGACCATTGTCCGGTGCGCGCTTCTCCAGCCTTCCGTTTCCCATGGTTTTTAATTGAATCCACATGACCTATCCCAGCATCATGAAAGCGCGGAAGACGATGAAAAACCAACCTCTCATCCAGGAGGTTATCTCGCAGATCTCGCAACGCTTCACACCCAAGATCCCCGATATCAAGAAGGTCTGTTTCCGCTTGTCTTCGCTGCTGAAGGCACAGAATAGCTGACACCGTTGCACGCAGGCAATCGATACACTTCTAGAGAAAGAGTACATTGAACGCGTTGACGGCACGCGGGATTCGTTCGCTTACGTTGCATAGAGGTATCTTGGTCTCGTCTTTTGCCCGTATCAACCTGCTTTGTTGCTCTCTTTCCTGTTCAGTATCTCGGATACGTGTTGTAGCATATCAATGAATGAGGTTCTCGTTTGGACTTGCTAGTATCGTGGTACCAAGCATCGCACTCATGTCCCCTCGATCCGGAAGCGCGTAATTGGAGAACAAGGATGATGGAGACTCTATGATAGCATTATCCTGTTGCATGTTGCTCTCTCAAGTTGTTAGCCGGCAACTGAGTTGGTGACGTCGCGTTGCGGTGACCGCGTGGGAGTGATCGGCATTTCGGGAATTAAGTGGCCCGTGGCGTTTGTCCGCAAACATCGACCAACACCGTGCAACCACTACAGCAACAGCCAGGGGCGATTCCACTACGGCCCATCACTGGGCTCCACTGGGCTGGGAATATCCCCTTGGGCGAAGGCATTGGAGAAGCCTCCCTATCTTTTTGATTGCCATTTTTCGCGCCTTGCTCATTTGACACCCAAAATTGAGAGTGACAAAGTCGAGTAAAAACGCTCCTTTATGACCCGAACTGCCAGCCTGTTCCGCCTTTGCCCTCTGCTGATACAATCACGGCGAGGAGCGATCGACCGGCGCGCCAATATCTATTCGTTGTTTACTGGGGCGAGGTCCTTTTTTTTTTTTTGCGCTAACCGTGTTCAGTTAATACAAGTCGTACAGGTATTATCCCACAGCGTGGGTCCTTCCATACAGCTCCGGATAAACAAAAGGAGAAACATAAACATAAAATTTAGGTTCATGGCATGAACATCGAGCGCCGGACTCCAGAGACGGTGTATTGTTCCCTACCTGCCTCCTCGAGTTCGTCAAATGTACATATCGAGCCCTTAATCCACAGACCCATCCCTTTACGAGCCAAATTAAGGCATCACTTGGGCCCGTTATCCACTTGGGTCCAGGTCGGCCGAGGAGTACGGATCCATGATGTTCGAGTCCAAGCACAGAAAATAGACTAGTACCGTCTCAGTGCCTTCGGCCGTGGGTCCGTAAATCGGCCGCAAACAGCCATTCGTTCATCCTCCACGTCGTGCACATCGTTGAACTGTTCGGTGATCTTCATTGAAATTCGGAAGGGTTAAATAAGGTCAATGTCGTCTCACCTCTCCCTTCATTTCCGCCAATGGCTCGATCCGGTTCGACAGGTCAGGTGCAATTTATGGTGCATCACAATTTACCTACACCAATATCGCCTCGAGGCTCGAGCGCGTGACATGTCTGGACTCTGAGCGCCCTATTATTGTCTATTCTAAATTCTGTCACGTTCGAGGGACTCCTTGATCACCTAGCGGCAAGCCAGGGGTGAGGACGTTTGAAGACAGCGAATAGTGCAATCAGTCAACCAGACTCAAAACCGATCGTGCTAAAGGAGATTTATAAGGTAACGTTGACCGGATTCGAAACGTCTCCGAGTCGGTATCAAATCGCGTCGGCTATGTGACCCTGTATCCACCGGCAGAAACCGATGATAGTACGCTGTTCTGGCTCTGTCACTGTACTGTACTGCATCCTGATAATGGCGCTCAGCCAGCGTGAGAGTCTCTCCGTGGAACTGGTAACCGAAACTTGCGCATGGCTTGTGGACAACACGAACAATTTTCCTGCGCTTTACGGGGGAATTTTCAATTTCAGTTTCCGTACAGTGATGCCCATTTTTACATACTGTATATGTTGAACTGTAGGCGCTGCGTACCGATTCATCTACCAAGCCTCCGGAAAACCCACTTTCAATTGGAACTCTCAATATAACCTCGTCCTGTAGTTCCCGGCCTCCCGCTAATCTACAGCACTGCATTCGACCGACTGATTAGGACGATATTCACGGTAACGTGGTAGAGAATGTCAGTATGTCACGGTGCGGGCTCACATGATGCCGTGGAGAGACACCTCAGCGCCAGGATTTCCGTCCAGCTACGACACGAGGTTTACCCACTTCCCCATACTAGTATATAGTGATACGAAAACCACTGTCGGCTCGGGCTTCAGTGATTTTCGTCCGACGCCAGGCTCTTTCTGTGCAGGAAAGACCGTCCTTTTTTTCAATTTTATCAAGGTGCGCCGAGGCAAATTTCAAGACGTGGGTACGATGGGGACTTGGAAATCCACAGCTGTCAAAGCGGGCGTTTCCTTAAGCTTCTTGCCCCATCTAGCCACACCTACTCCCAGGATGGGTCTCGCTCTATAGTAAATGGCTGCAGAAAGTTTCAACTGCACCAAACTGTCATCGGCCGCTTGTGCGCCGTTCTCCTGTTGGCCGTGCCATCCCCCCACGTGCTGCTGTGCGATCACCGCGTTGTTTAACCTCCTCATGTCATTGTAGCGTGATGGAGTGCTCTGAGGCACGCCGTGTCCGCTGACACTCTCCTTAGCCTTCGGACTAGATCCCTCAAGGCCATGGCGCCGGGAGACGGCACATGTCACAGGAATTGATCACCGCCTTCTTATTTTCAGGGTCCTCAACTCAATCGAGACCGATATGATGAGTCCGACGCGCCCAGGAACGCTTTCTGTGTCCACAGAATTCTCGTGCCCTTACAGGCGTAACATTTGCCATTATCATTGAACGTTCGCGCTTGCAAACTGCGCAATGTCGAGTGTGAGAGAGCGTCTAGACTGACTGACCATGGTTAGTTCTGAAGAGATCGTTTGTCCATTCCCGGATAAGGCAGGTTGTCGCCAACTGTTGACTTTATCCGTTTGATCCAATACCTCCTTCTGGCCTCCGAGCATATAATAGTGGTAGGCTGTCTGCACCCCAGTCGACGCGTTTTTCCCCAATGTCTGAATATCCCCAGGCTTCCCAGGCTTCATGGCCTCAATTCGGAGAGGCCTCCGTTCCTCCGCCTGTACCAATACCATTCGCCTTATCTGCCAGAAATACCCCCCTACCTTGGGGAAACTATCGCCAAAACTACACACCGTTCCCTATTGCCGTAGTCAACAACGTCGGCGCCTTCGGTGGCCCCCAGCCACGCCCGGTAAGCCTGCTCTGGGATCCATCTTTGTCCTCATTCTTATATGCGGACAAGCCCCAGCAGGGTAACGCGTATGAGGCCAATGACCCTCCGCACTGTCGAGGTATACTTTCGGGGATCCTCAAGAAGGTCCTAAGCGAGAGGATGGCACACCCCGAGTCGGAGGTCATCGCTTACCACAAGGAGAGCGGCGACCACGGAAAAATGAAGATCACTGTGACGTTTGAGACGTATGGCGAGATGTAGAGGAAAATTTTCTTGTCGGACGCACGGTGGTAGCTCAAAATTGCCAAACTTAGTTGGAAAGGACGGCCCCTAGATATCACACACGATAGCTAGTAAAGATAAAATACGACTCCGAGAGCAGAATAAATAGGAGCCAGAATTGAGAGTTTCTATGCACGTTGAAGGGAGATAGAGAGCAATGAGTGGTAGACTGCGTGCGGCTTTGGGGTCAATTTAGAGGAAGTTTTGAGCTGGGGACAACGGTAGTGGTCAAGGTGAGGAGGGAGTCGACAACTTGGATGCTGGAGGTATGGTTGTCAATCGAGTAGACTCCGAGTCGGCGGAAGGCGTCCGTCTTCCTCACAGCCATTCAGCCACAGCCATCGCACTGTCCGGACCTCTCCAATTTACTCTTGCACCTAATCCACGTTCGTCGTCTCTATTTCTGGATAGGCAATCCATTCTATTCTGCCGCTGGGCGCACGAAACAAGGGCTTCGAGCCTAGAGTTTCACACCGGTGTGTATACATGCAATACCACCCCAAAGGTCCCGCCACGCGCCACCATCGCCTTCAAAATCCCCACCGACTGCAAAACCCGCTTCAGCAATCATCCGAGCAAAGTCTCCTTGGCTTGGGAAGCGTCTAATCGACTCTACGAGGTATTGGTACGACGCGCGGTCGCCCGCAAGAATAGTGCCTAATAGTGGGATCATCGAGAAGGAGTACTGGTCATAAAGCCTGGGTTTACACCCATAGATCAGCAAATGACCAAGGAGAAGCGCGAGGAAGAGGGAAGGAAAAAAAACGTACTGCGCGAGTAGGGGATTTGTGACCTTGTTGAGCTCGAGGCAGGCAAAGGTACCGCCCAATTTGAGCACCCAGTGCGCCTCTCGCAGGACATCCGGGATTGAATTGACGTTCCGAATCCCAAACGCAATGATGTAGAGATCATATGTATTATCAGGGAAATTTTCCAACGGCAGTTCCTGGGCATTTGCTTCAATAAACCCGACCTGCGGCGCTGTAGGGACCCATCATTAGCGCAAGGAACAGGATAAGAAAACGACACCCCCAAGAGAAAGCCGCGCACGCACTGTTGTGATACATCGTCTTTTGAAGCGCAATTGACCCTCCTTCAACATCTCTCCGTTAATGTCGACTATGTCTACGCGCGTCTCACGGTCTCCGCGAGTTTCGCGCGCGTGCTCGAGGATGTGCAATGTGATGTCCCCCGTCCCACCCGCGACATCGATGCAGGATGGGTGCCGATACAATCACGGCGATCCACGACTGATTGGGGATATCTATTCGTTTTACTGGGGCGAGGTCTTATGTTCTTGCACTAAAGTCGTATGAGGGATTGTCTCACAGCGTGGCTCCTTCATACGGCCATTGTACTGCAATGTGTCCTGATAGCGGCCCTCAGGCTCAACCAGGGTGAGAGACTGTCCGGCGTGAACCTAGTAACCGTAACTTGCGCGTGGCTTGCACAACATGAATAATTTTCCTGCGCTTTCAGTTACGGAGGAATTTTGAATCGGTACAGCACCTACAGTTTAGTGTGGTATGTAAAATTAGTGGGCATCACGTACGGAAAACTCGGCATGTACGAGTTCACATGATTATGTCATGATGCCTGATGCCGCTTACAGTACGAAGAGACTGGGATTTCCATCGCACCTACGACATGAGGAACAAGGTTTCCGCGGCTTCCCATACTATATATGAAGTGTCACGTACAATCAGAGTCTTTCGAGAATTTCTTACGATTCCCAGGGCCTTTTTGTTCAGAAATAAACTTTTTTTATTAAGGTCGGCCGAGGCAGTTCCCAAGACATGCGCATGGATGGGGCACTTGGAAATCTGCCGCTGTCAAAGGGTCCTTAGCCTTGGGACTAAACCGATCAAGACTATGGCATCCCGGGGGACGCTACAATTGATCACCAGCTTTAGGCCCTCAAATCAATCGAAGGCGGTATAACGACGCGATCCTCCGAGCATACAGTATAATAGTTGTGGACTGTGCTCCCAAGTATCTAGGAGGACGGGTGTGACGACGGAATCATGGACGTCACCATTAGGTTCAAAACATACGGCGAGGCCGCTTATTGAAGTTTCGATGCACACGAAGGGGGATAGTAGTGGAGAGCCATGAAGGTGGATTGCGTGCGGCTTTGGGGTAATTGAGCTGGGGACGACGGTAGTGATCAAGGCGAGGAGGGATGCAGGAGCTCGAGTGGACTAGGGGGAAGGCGACCGTCTTCCTCATCCACCCTTGCATTTGGTCCGAATCGTTTCTATTTTTCGAACCTAGAGTTTCACACCGGTGTGTATGGATGAAATACCAAGCATCGCGGAAGCGCTTAGCAAGAATGATAGACTTTCCTGTTGCCCTCTCCGGCCATCATTCAGGGATAAAATGGTGGGAGTACGCGTGGAGACTCGTGGGAGAATCAGCTTCATCATGCCCTTATCAGGGGCAAATCCACCAAATCAAGCAAAAAAGCTCCGTCGCTTCTGATCTGACCGATCTTGGCGCGCCTACACTAGTACTGGCGTGCCTTCCAGTCTCCGCTCGTCTGGTGAACCGCTGTCCACACGAATTCTTTTCCTCGAGGGAGTTCAACTTGCTCAAATCCGTTCCATGCTAGCGGCTGGAGTGGTCCTTCGTGGAGAAATGCATGCACAACTGTGCGTGATACATCTTGCCGTGCTCAGAACGCAAGACCTTCGTCAACTTTGTGGGCTGTGTGAGGTCCAATTCTGAAGTTGTCATGCCCTTAAAGTGATACTTTGAAGTCTGGTGATTTGATGGTGCGTCCCACTTTCTCTCCCAGGTTGCTGCAGGCTCAACATCAGGATAGATTGGGTGCCATTGGGTCCAAAAGGAACCCAGTGCGGTGACGTTTATTTCGAGGTGACCCTTTCCGCTGCTGGTCTTGCCACGCTGAATCACCGCCCATCCAAGTTCACAAATCCTGTGGAGTGACTTGTGCAAGCCCAATAACCCGTTGCTTAACGACCTGAGTGCATGCTGTCCCAGCCGCTACCCTCTGGTATGCCTCTGGTGGGCGGGCATCACAGCCTAACTCAAACAAGGGTTCTAGTTCTAGGCATGCCCATGCCCCCACGCCATCCGGCTGCTGGAGGTAGCCGCCAACGCCCCTCGACAGCGCCAATCCTGTCTCACCTACACCAGCGGATGGTCTTATGACCTCAAGGCCAGGACAAACTTCGAGGGGCACCGTTGGCAGCTTCGTCAGAGCACCAGCTCGGAAATCTTACAGGAGTCTGATCGCAAGGACGACCACGCATCCCGCTCGGGACAGCCTTCACCTGGTGGCTCACTCGAGGTGCGCGAATGCGAAGATTCTGTTGGGTGGCCTTCTTTCTCCACCTTTATCTCAGCCCGAGTTCTAGGGCATCATTACTTGGTTCACGCAATGGCAGTGCAACATCCCTCGCACGAATCAGTGGCGCTTTCTGCTCCCGCTCTCGTTCGCGGAATACAAGCTCAGGTTCAACTTGAGTGGCGGGAGTTTACGACACAATTTCATGTCTTCCACGGTCGTGCGAGTCAACCAACTCTCGTGCTCATGCCAATATGACGAACGAACTCTAACTCTAATCACCACGACACAGGTGCATGAAAGGGAGGCCAGGCATTCTCTCCTGACGAAGAGCGGAGGAGGCCCAGCGACAACAGTTACTCCAACACATGGGAAATGGCACACCAGGTCAATCCCATGTGCATCTATATCACCGCAGCTTCTCACCACGTCCCCAGCTAGCTATGTAGTGCATTAGCATGATGCTGAGATCGTACCACTGGCTCTATCAAGGCTCGGTTCTGCAAAGGCACCAGTTGTTGAGTTGCCAACACATGCCCCGTTTGCCTCGAGCGCATGGATTCCGCCGTGACTGGGTTAATGACTGTCCCATGCTCACACACGTTCCACTGTGAGTACCTCAGCAAGTAGGGAGATAGTCGGTAATTGCCTTTCTCCTCGGTTTCTGATATGTACGAGATTCATCCGATACCATTAGGTGCCCTGTATGTCGCTACTTGCAGAACTGCGTACATCTCACCCGTCGTCCGCGAGCACCGCCGGTGGTGTCGAATTCGAGCCGAGGCTCAATCTAGTTGCAGGCTACGCCCTGTTCAAGGTCCAACAGCTCTGCGTCCCCGCTTTCCTCGTTCTGCATCCACACGTTCCCCAACTCATCGCAACTCATGTACTCATGCTGGGCACGTGCGTCCTCAGCTATGATGGCCGTTGTCAAGAATGCAGATGAGAATTTGCACACCATGGTCAATGACGAGGCTAGCAGGTGAGTACACATGTTACAAGTTGAGCCTTTCCGCTCAATCTCAATCTCACAACTAGTTAGTAGTTCAACCCCATTCTGCCGAAATCAAGCATGTCAGACGCCCTTTCACCCAGGATGGGACGGGCATCAGATGCCACCTCCACCTCATCGTTGGTGCTTCGCAGACCGATAATGTCATCGCCACCTTCATCACCTATTCCGCCTCAATTCCCGTCATCTCCTTCCAGTACCGCTTCAAGCAGTCACCCATCAACATGGCAGTTTGCACGATCAGGAGAGAATACTCGTTTGTGGTTGCATATATGGTCAAAAGTTCAAGTTGGCATGGGTCGTGGTTCGCGCCTCCGAGGTGAGCCACGGCCGCGCAGGTGCTATGCGCGTCCAAGTCTGACGTCCCATTCCATTTCAATCCTGAGCTCCTAGCCCGCTCCAACCCCAACCACTCAAAGAGACCCTCCTTTCTCCTGCCCTTTCCGTCGACAACCTTGCGCCCTCTGCTTCTTACTCTCACCCTCGCCGTTGCCATCGACTTCCGCCCCCGGAACTCAAGTAGATGACGCCGCCCCACCAACTGTTCGTCTGACCTGGGTGGGGGTCCTGTGAGCGATCGGTACCTCTATGACCAATACCATCGCCTTTCCAACGTCCGATTTTGCAACTATTGCCCTGTAGCCCCACTGGTGGTTGAAGAAGCGACCGATGTCTGCGCACGAGAACACCTATGACGGCTTGCGGGCCAGGCCACTCACGTGGGATCTCATTTTCGGAAAAGTGGCGCCTGCGCGTAAAACGGGCATTTGGCAAACATCGACCAACCAGTTCAGGGGCGAATCCACTACGGCCTATCACTGGACTCCACTGGGCTGGGGGTACTGGAGAAGCCTCCCTGTCTTCTTGATTGCCATTTGACACAAATCGAGGGCGACAAGTGGAGCAAAAACGCTCACTTGGCGCTAGTCGTACAGGGATTATCGATTATCCCACAGCGTGGGTCCTTCCATACAGTTCTGGATAACACAAAGGAGAAATGGAAACAGAAAATTTAGGTTCGTGGCGTGATCCGCTGTTCGCCGCGTCAGAAGAACGGCGAGCGCCGGACTCCAGACTCCAGTAGAAGACAATGTGTTGTTCCCTAATCGCCTCCTCGAGCTGAGATCGTCGGGTGTACATATCGAGCCCTTAATCCGCTGATCCACCCTCTTATGATCCAAATTAAGGAATTCGTTTGGTCCGTTGTCCAGGTGGGCCGAGGAGTATGGAACCATGATATTCAAATCCAAGCGCCTCCAACCGTGGGTTCGTACATCGGTCGCAAAGAGGCTGCCAGTGCGTCGTCTCACCTCTCCATTCACTCCGCCATGCCACCGCCGCCACCCCATGCCACCGCCACCCCCATGCCAATGGCTCGATCCGGTTCTTTGGGTCAGGTGAAATTTATGATGCCTCACCGTAAATACATACAACAGTATTACCTCGAGGCTCGAGCGCGTGACATGTCCGGAGAGCCCGTACCCTATTATTTCCTTCCTCAAGTTCTGTTACGTTCAAGGGACTCCTGACCATGTAACGGCACGCCAGGGGTGAGGACGTTCGAAGACAGCGAATAGTGCAATTAGTCAACCTGCTCGAAACAGATCGCACCAAAGGAAGGTTTTTAAGGTAAGATCTCACTTAGATCCGACACGTCACGACATCAAACCGCGTCGGCTAAAATCCATCAACACTTGGCAGAAGCCGAACGTGGTACGGTACCGTTGCTCCGACACTGTACTGCACAGTAACGCGTCCTGATAATGGCCCTCAGTCAGCGTGAGAGTCTCTCCGTAGAACTGGTAACCGTAACTTGCGCATGGCTCGTGGATAGCCCGAATATTTTCCTGCGCGTTTTTACGGGGGAATTTTCGATTTCAAATTTCCATACAGTGATGGCCACTCACTTATTTTATTTGACATACTGTACTGAACTGTAGGTGCTGTGGTACCTATCCATCTACCAATTGGCACCCTTCAATATAATCCTCATCTTCCACATGATGCCGCAGTGTGGAGACACCTCAGCGCTAGGATTTCCGTCGCAACGAGGAAACAAGGTTTCCCTACTTCCCCATATGTGGAGTGATACGGACAATCACGTTCGGCTCGGGCTTCAGAGTAATTTCTCATGGGTGTAAGCTCTCTCTGTGTAAGAGATTTAAAAAAAAAAAAAACTCGGTCCAAGGTGACCGAGGCATTTCTCAGGACACGCGCATGATGGGGACTCGGAAATCGGCCGCTGTCACAACGGGCGTTTCCTCAAGCTTTTTGCTCCATCCAGCCGTACCTATGGCTGCAGATAACGTGCCGCACCTAACTGTCACTTCTCCTTTTCGCCACCGCCCAATCCCCACGTGCTTCCGCGAGATCAATGCATCAAATAATCCCCTTGTCGTTATAACGTGATGGAGTGCTCTAGGACACGTCGTGTCGGCTGACACCCTCTTTATCCTTTGACCAAACCCCTGAAAATGGCCCGCCGGGGAGACGGTACAGTACACATCACAGAAATGGATCACTGGCTACTCATTGAGGGCCCTCAAATCAATCGGAAGGGGCATAACGACGCGCGCAGGAACGATTTCTGGATCCACAGGATTCTCGTGCCCGGGCGTAACAATTGCCATTATCATCATCAAACGTTCACGCTTGCGAACCGCGCGATGTCGATGGTGAGAGAACGTCTAGCCCAACAAACTGCGGGGCTTATGGACGTCGAGTCGCACAATGATGAGGATGCAGCGTCCGCGCGCAACAGCCGCCACCCCTCCTCAGGCGACCCAGAGAAACGCGACAAGGGGAAACAGCGTGCCAATGATCGATGGCTAATTCTGAACTGATCGTTTGTCCAATCCTGGATAAGGGCAGGTCGTCGCCGAACAACCGACTTTGTCCATTTTGATACAACACCTTCTTGGAAGCTCCATCATCTCTCTCCTCTAGACGGCAGGCTCCGCTGGTCCTTCTCTAGTTGCCATTGCAACACCCTCCCCTACCCCCTCATTGTTTTTGGCCTATATATAATAGTGGAAGACTATCTGCATCCAAGTCAACACATTTTTCCCTAATGTCTGAATAATCTCAGGCTCCCCAGGCTTCATGGCCTCCCATCGGAGAGGCCTCTGTTCCTCCGCCTGTACCGATACCTGCTAGAAATACCCCTCTATCTTGGCGAAACTATCGCCAAAACTACACACCACCGTTCCCCATTGCCGCAGCCAACAACGTCGGCTCCTTCGGGGGCCCCCAACTACATCCGGTAAGCCTGCTCTAGGATCCGTCTGTCCTCATTCTTATATGCGGACAAGCCCCAGCATGGCAATGTATATAGGCCAATGACCCTCCGCACCGTCGAGGTATACTCTCGGGACCCTCAGGTCCCTCAAAAGAGTCCTAAGCGAGAGGATGGCGCACCCCGAGTCGGAGGTTATGCTTACCACCAGGAGAGTAGCGGCACGGAAAAGTGAAAATCACGGTGAGTTCGAAACATATGGCGAGATGTAGAGGAAATTTTCTTGTCGGACGCACGGTGGTAGCTCAGAATTGCTAAACTTAGTTGGAAAGGACGGGCCCTAGATATCACACACGAGCTAGTAAAGATAAAATACGACACCGAGGGCAGAATAAGTAGGAGCCAGAATTGAGAGTTTCTATGCACGTTGAAGGGAGATAGAGAGCAATGAGTGGTAGACTGCGTGGGTCAATTTAGAGGAAGTTTTGAGCTGGGGACAACGGTAGTGATCAAGGGTGAGGAGGGAGTCGACAACTTGGATGCTGGAGGTATGGTTGTCAATCAAGTAGACTCCGGTTCGGCGGAAGGCATCCGTCTTCCTCACAGCCATTCAGCCACAGCCGTCGCACTGTCCGGACCTCTCCAATTTACTCTTGCACCTAACCCACGTTCGTCGTTTCTATTTTCTGGATAGGCAATCCATTCTATTCTGCCGCTGGGCGCACGAAACAAGGGCTTCGAGCCTAGAGTTTCACACCGGTGTGTATACATGCAATACCACCCCAAAGGTCCCGCCACGCGCCACCATCGCCTTCGAAATCCCCACCGACTGCAAAACCCGCTTCAGCAATCATCCGAGCAAAGTCTCCTTGGCTTGGGAAGCGTCTAATCGACTCTACGAGGTATTGGTACGACGCGCGGTCGCCCGCAAGAATAGTACCTAATAGTGGAATCATCGAGAAGGAGTACTGGTCGTAAAGCCTGGGTTTACACCCGTAGATCAGGAAATGACCAAGGAGAAGCGGGAGGAAGAGGGAAGGGGAAAAAACGTACTGCGCGAGCAGGGGATTTGTGACCTTGTTGAACTCGAGGCAGGCAAAGGTACCGCCCGGTTTGAGCACCCGGTGCGCCTCTCGCAGGACATCCGGGATTGAAGTGACGTTCCGAATCCCAAACGCAATGGTGTAAAGATCATATGTATTATTAGGGAAATTTTCAAACGGCAGTTCCTGAGCATTTGCCTCAATAAACCCGACCTGCGGCGCTGTAGGGACCCATCATCAGCGCAAGGAACGGGAAAGAAAAGAAAACAACACCCCCAAAGAGAGAGGCGCGCACGCACTGTTGTGATACATCGTCTTTTTGAAGCGCATTTGACCCTCCTTCAACATCTCCCCGTTAATGTCGACTATGTCTACGCGCGTCTCACGGTCTCCGTGAGTTTCGCGCGCGTGGTCAAGGATGCGCAATGCGATGTCCCCCGTCCCACCCGCGACGTCAATGCAGCGGATGGGTCCCTTTGAGCCCGGACGGAGAAGAGAAATAAAGGAGTCCTTCCAGAGGCGGTGCACGCCGAGGGACATGGCGTCGTTCATGATATCATAGCTCGACGCGACAGAGTCGAATACGCCTCGTACGAGCGCCTCTTTTGAGCCTTCGGGAACGGTGCGGAAACCAAAGTGCGTAGTGCTTGTGGATTCGGAGGATGTTGTGTTCGGTTGTGATGAGGGTGCGCCGTTGCTTGTGCTTGCACTGGTGTGCGCGTAGCGAATGCGAGCGCAAGGGCGGGCGGCTCGTGTTGGCCGCGTGATGGCCCGCGTCAGGACTGTTCGCAGCCCTCGGGGAACAGCCTGCATTGTCTGTTGGAGAAGAATCCAAGTGCAATAATTACGCGTTGGTTTCGCCGTGAAATATGGCAGCACGGTATCAAAGTACTTTTAAACCTGAACCGAGCGGATAAACCGGACCGAACATCACTTGAGCTCTGGAATGACACTCACCACGCAACAAAAAGGAAAAGGCAGATTACTTCCTCAAGAATCAGCGGAATGCGCTGAAATTTATAGTTCTCCTTCTCCATCGTCGCCTTCTTCTAGTTCATCCTCATCACATTCTTCTTCCTCCTCTGAACCTGAATCGGATAGAGACAATTCGGAAGACGAGGAAGATGATGTATCGCAAGAGTACCTTGATTCGCTCCTTGAAAAGGCGCGAAGAAGTATTGCCTCAAAGGCGATAGGGAAAACCGTCGCCGACAGGGGATGTCTTGGAGGAAGATATTATTGAACTTGGCGATCCGGAGTCAGAGCTCAAGTGCGTTTCCCCCTACGTTTTTTTTTCTTTATCTTTCCCCTTTGGCATGGTTCTCATCTCATTCAAGGAGCCTCCCTCCACTGGACCCGGGCACTTTACCAAATTCTACATCACGCTTGGGAAAACACTCAATGACGCCCCGTTAGCGGTTCGGGACCTAGACGCAGAACGCATAACGGGGTCATCCTCGTCACTTTCTGCACCTGCCCCTCCAGTACCACCACCGGAGCTCACAAAGTCTGGCAAGCCGCTGACCAAGAAGGAGAAGAAAGCGGTAGGCCGGTTCCAGGTTGTTCTATCGATGCCTGCAGGACTAATTCCCTCGTCAGCTGAAGAAAAAACCGCCGGTCCCAAATGGTTCGACCTTCCCGCTCCCGCCGAAGCGGATCTACCTCGATTGTACAAAGAATACGAAGCGCTGCGCCTACGCAACCAACTTGATCCAAAGCGGTTTTACCGTAAGGATCCAGGCGAAGGGCGCGGCATCAAAGGCCTTCCCAAACACTTTGCAGTACGCTTCCATACTTTTTCACTATTATATTTTCTTCAATGCCCTTTCGATAGATTGGCACGATTATTCCAACGAGCACACCGTTCGGCGGACCGAGTGGTGACAATCTGCCGCGCTCAGCTCGCAAACGCACGCTTGTGGATGAATTAGTTGACGATGCGGAGGCGCGGCATTATGCCAAACGCAAGTTCAACGAGCTGCAAACCTCGCGCGCTTCGAAAGGTCGCGGAACACTTGCAGCGCGGAAAGCGGCTCGAAAGCCCAAATGGTAGTCACGTGGACGTGGACAGTTAAAAAGTAGTAGTTCGATTATGTAATTCAATACGAATTTATTTTCTAAATTTTTGTTCGTAAAAGGGTGTCGAGCAGAGTGCAGCACATTTCCCATGGTTCGAAGAAGAAGTTCCAAGTTGAAAGCTTCAAGGAGCAATCCTCGCCCGTTGGATAAGCGAGATGCGAGGATAAACCGCTGGAACACACTAGAAGACATACCCATGGATGAGGAAGACCAGTGTACGCTACCTTTTCTGTCCCCGTCCGGACCAGCCACCAGAGAATATCAATATACCTTTTTACAGTCCACACGTCCAAGGATCGTATTCTGCTGGAAGGCGAGGAAGCCGGAGCAGATGATGACGGGGACGAGGAGGAAGTGTTCGCCCTGAAGGGGATCCCATCGTCGGAGAGCGATGCAGACGAGGAAGACGCATATGAAGAGGACGACTTTGACGAAAACCAACCACATCCGGTGTCCACGAGCAAGGGAAGCAATGCGAATGCAAAGCCACCCCCGGAATCTGACGATGATGAAGGGCAAGAGAGCGAGGAGGAAGAAAGCTGGGGTCGTAAAAAGTCAGCGTACTACTCGTCTAATGCGGCAGAGCTCGATTCAGAAGACGAAGAGGCAAACGAGCTGGAAGAACAGGAAGCAAAGCGCATACAAGCCAAGACACGAGATGCCATGTTGGATGACGACTTTGGTCTAGCAGACATAAATCAGGACGATATGGAAGTGACTGAGGAGTGCGTATGTCTGTTCTTTGATGGGGGTCTGTGGTGACTGAATTGCTTCTAGTCCACTCCTCGAACCTGCCATGGTAGTTACTACCCAACCTATACCGCTTGACAAGAAAGATGCTCTTAGACACTTGGAGAAAACCAATCCAGAAACCCTTGCTCTTGCAAATGATTGGGAAGATATAGCCGCTAAGGTCGTCCATACTCAAGAAAAAATCAAAGAGTGCGTCATGGGTTTTATCCTTGTCTCCCCATTGACCTTGGCGTGCAGACTTTCATCTACTGAACCAGATTCCCAAACTTTGGGGATGGTTCATTTGCACAATCGTACGTCCCTCACTTTATAATGCAGGTGAAATACTCATATGTACACCAAAGAGGCACTCATAACGTACGCCACGACGCTTGCTTTCTACTTGTACCTTCGCGCAAGCGAATATTACTCACAGCGTCCTGAACTCCTCCGGTCCCACCCGATCTTTGCCCGCCTCCTTCAGCTCAAACAGGCTCTCAGCACATTGGAGGAGTTGGACTTTCATCTCTCCGAGAGTGACTCTGGGATTGGTGACACCGAGGATGAAGATTCTTTAGTCAGCGAGGAAGGGATGGACGGATCGATCTTACCGAAGCGGTACCATAAAGGCTCTCAGCTCGCGTTCGATGACCTGGCGGCGCTATTACGTGAAGCTGAAGAGGCAGTGGCGTCTGTCAAGACTCAGAAAGAGACCAAACCCACCCAATCGCGACCTCCTAAGGAGCCCCCAAAAAAGAAGCGCAAGACATCAACTGTTGTAAAACCTGCCACGGTTTTCGACCTTGAAGAGCCTACATATATTCCGTCTAAGCATCGCACCTCCACCCTCACTCCTACCTCCGGGAGGACGACGCGTTTGGCGATGCTATGGTGCTTGGTAGCGCTGACGCCGCAGACAAGAAGGCCCGGAGACATACTCTGCGCTTCCACACATCTAAGATCGAGAGTGCTAGCGCACGGAGGCAAGGCGCACGGCTTTCCCTCGGAGGCGATGATGATGTACCATATCGGGAGCGCCGAAAGGGAAAAGAGGCACGTGCACAGCGCGAGGCGCAAGCGGGGAAGCGTGGCCAGGGTGGTGACGATCTCGATGGCATCGAACCAGAGTCGCTAGTGCGCGCAATGGGCAAAGTTAATGTGGACGAGGACGACGAGGACGCAGAGGAGAGTGTGGACGGGTACTATTCGCTCGTTCAGAGGCAGAAACGAGAAGAGAAGGAAAGCAGGAAGCTGGCTTACGAGGCTGCCAAGGCAACGATCAGGTGCGTTGTCCAACACTGCCTTGCGGTTCACAGCCTCCCTCTTACTCGAACAATGCGCATTCAGAGAGGTAGACAGTGATGATACGGAAGGCCCGCGATCGCTCACTCGTGCAATCCTGAAGAATCGCGGGTTAACTCCCCGGAGGTCAAAGAGCGTACGCAACCCACGGGTGAAGAAACGTCAAAAGTTTGCAAAGGCAAAGAAGGTCATCGCCTCCCAAAAACCGGTGTTCAAGCCAGGCGCAGGCGATTCAACGTGGTACGGCGGCGAGAAATCGGGTATCTCGACTGTTGTGAAAAGTGTCCAGTTTTGATTAGACTATGTACTGTGAGTACGTACGGTGACCTTTGTTCCTTTGCACAGCATGACTTGCATTTGTCCCGCCCAATCTTAATCGAAGTACCTTGCCCATAGAGGCTGTCGTATGTCTCTCAGCTCATCCCCTTAGCCCCTTTCCTGGGCGAGGCATACGTTCTGTGGCGTACTGTGTATTCGGATATTAGTCAACCGGTTGTTTTTAGAACGCTCGAGAGTTTGTGGCTGCCTTTCGACCATTAGTGTTAACGGTTATGCGATGTGTGCGGGCAGGGATGCAGTTGGAACAGCTTCGTGGCGGTGGTGTAGGGCACGTGATGCCTAATCGATTATCGGCACGATCAATTAATGTGGTTCGTTCTCACTCTCACCATCTCCTCGCACTTTCTCTCTAGCCCAGGCCATTCGAATGCCTCTGCACACCCATTTTAATCGCTACACAAACCTGGACTCGGAGTGAGAGGGGTTTATTGATCGGAAAGCCTTGCGCTCGAGTCTTTTGGTAAATATGACGAAATGGTATCCTGGTGGAAGGAGCCCAAACCCTGCGTCCCCGCCGTGCGGCAGAGCCTCGCCTAGAACACACGACGTAAACAGGAAACTAACATGCGGCGTCCACACACCCCAACACCCCTCATGTTGCGGGCACTATTGGTTTCGCCCAATGTCTAATCGCAAACTCTGGCAGTAACTATTACAACGCACACGTCCCAACGCTGCTGCATCGCCCGTTCATTGACGTACCGCTGTTCATAGATGCTATGCTGCTACTGACACTTGAGGTTTTGCCATCTATTACTCGGTGGACAGATAGTTTAAAATCTCAGCTGCTTCCCGCCTTCTACTGCAGACCAACCCGCTCACTCTCATTACCTACTATGAACCCCCCTCCTCCCCCAAATGGTCTCATAGGTCCCCACGGCGCTCCCCACATTCAACCGCCCTTGCCGCCTCAACAACCAGGGCTATCCAGTCTTGATGGGTCACAGTCAACGTGGGACGCCCATTTCAACAGTACTCATCATCCCGAAGCATCTAACAACGGCGACCCCTTCCATATAACCGCTTCCAATGTCCCTCGAAGCTCTGTACAAAATGTGAACCCACCCTCACAACCTTTCCTTACCAACAGCCAAATATTGGACCGCATCTGGCCACTGTTCATCCAACCCCTGCCAGATCGTTCGTCTCTCCACTCATCCGCCACTCAAAACACTCAGCCTGCCAGTGCCTGTCCCACTTGCCCCACCCACTCTACATCAGGTCCTGTCCAATTCGGCGGTGAACGGCCAGCTCCCGTTGTTCAGGATTCCACGGCAGCATCGGCAGCAGCGCCATCGTCGTCCTCGTTCTCAAATCCCACAGCCCCACACACCGCGCCCCCAGTACCAGAACCCCTATTATTCCGACCGGGTGTCGCCAGTGCGGGCCCGTCCACCACGAACGCTTACGGGCGAAGATCAAAACGGCCGCGTCCGCGCCGCCCGCCCGGGGTTCCCTTCGTCCGCATTGAGGACCGCATTGAATGGGTCAGCCGCGACGTTATGAAAATGACGTTGTGGTTCAATTGGTCTCCAGACGCGGAGGCTGAAGCACACGATGCATGGGAATGAGCTGTCCCCATATAGTACTTACACTCTCGGCCGCCGCTAGCGAGGCTATGTGCCGGGTGCTGCTCCCCCCTGTCCGGACGTCCTTCTGCCTTCGATCAAAGTACTTATGACATCATATGGTGCAGTTCGATGCACGCGATGCGCATCCTGTTCGGCCAACTAATACTTTATATGATCCCCTTGCCTTCTCATACGCTAGACGTATCTTTATCCTTGTTGTCATTTCATTACCTTATCGTATACTCGACATCTCCTAGCACTTACTAATCCTTATATTCCTGCCTATCTTTGCTCCACCCTATCACCATTTAGTCGGTGCGCTTCACGTGAGAGCCAAGAAGACTCCTGAAGTGTGACAATTGCCATGTTGAAAGCACGCCACGGGACCGCACGCTGACTTGAAAACTGGTGACGACGTCAACAACAACAAAACCTTCAAATGCATCTTTTTGGTACTGGATGGGGTCACGCACGCGTTCGGATCCTCGGCAGCGTCGAGGCAAGGCAACAAGGAACAAGAGTTTCGAGCGCGCGGCTGATCACCTGGCACTGGCACGTGTCCGTGTCCGTGGTCCGCTCGGACTTGACATGCTTGACAGCGCACGAAGGTTAGGGATGCGAACACCGTGACCGGGCCGCCGTGCATGATGGGGCTGAGGGCTGAGATCGCTGAGACTCTGAGAGCAGGCAGGCGGCGTAGGGCAAAGATTTCAAATTTGCCGTTTGCCGATGGGGATGGATAAGTACTGTACGTACTACTTACTGTACATGTACCATTTGAATTTGAAACTTTTCGTTCAACGTGGGGGGACGGAGACTCGGAATCGGAAAGAAAATGCCAGTGCGGAGTTTATTGGAAAAAAGTAGTAACTTTGTTCGGATTCGGACACGTTTTTTTGGCGAGAGTGACTTAGAAATGGAGATGTAAGACGGAGATGGAGACGAATGGAGATGCTAATACGGTAATCAAGGATCGGGCTGATTTTAGCTGGCGAGCTGGCGGCAGGGTTAATCGAGAAGTTGGAGGTTGGAAGTTGAGGGTACCCCTCAGTCCAGTCCAGGGGGGTAGGGGCAAGGCTATCACTAGCAAATCGGTCGCGGAGCGCTGAGTCTGAGTCGCTGACCCAACGGACTAAGTTTACTGGCAGTGTCGTTGGCTCCCACTGGCAGCGTACATACGACGTACAGTAATGTCAGTATCATAAGGGCAAGGCACTGGACTCACTATACTGTACTGTATCGTCCAGTAGATCTGCCCTGCAGGGCCGAACGTTGCGCATTTGACGGAATATTGACGGAATATGTCACGGTCTAACTAGTGTAAGGTGAAAAAAAAAAGGGGGGGGGGATGGTCTGTATAAGATTGCGCATCTCCGTTCTCGATCTCGGCTGCGCCAAGGGATGTGATGTGACAACACACCAATGGAACGGCTCGATGAATAGGTCCGGAAGGCGCAGATCGCTGTCCACGCACGGATGTACTAAAACCCTTGTTGGCCGAGCTCTCCACGGCAACCCAGCGGTGCCCATATTCATATTCCCTCGCTACGCTTCGCGGAACCAGTCCGCTCAAAATCCTTTTTGTAATGGGCAAACTTTTTTTTTTCCAAATACGTAAATCAAATATATTGCAGTTTAAGTACATA
>WTXE01000119.1:0-95203 GCA_022496225.1 Russula aff. rugulosa BPL654
CTCAAAAGACTCGATTCGATGGTTTGAAGAAGTTGTAATCAACATATACTAAGTTCTGTCCATTTGAACTCGGTCAAGCTAAAGTATACAGCATCATTCAACCAAACTGCTACGCAGCGCGGGCTTAAGATCGAGTGAACAGAGCTGCGATGAAAAGGAAAAGGAAAGGAACCCTCACTCACCGATAGGCATAGTAGTATGGACGATGATGTCGTTGATCGATGTAGTCTCATATTAACCTCGGGCCATTGTGCGTCTGGAGCAATCCCAGCTCCGCAGATGGTGAAGGTAACGGTAACGTATCGAAGCTATTTCAACGGCGGTAAGAGAACTCTGAATGTCACCAGAAGCATAGAGAGAAGGAGAGTGGACATCGGAGTCTAGATAAATTTCGACCATGTTTGAATTAGGAGGAGCGGGAGGAGCGAGAGGTTCAAGTCAAGTTGCAACTTGAAGTTGCGACGTCGTGTTCAAGTTGGGGCCCGTCTGTCACTGTGTGCGTCCGGTTTCGCTCCTATTTCTCGTCAAAACACGAAATCCAACTCCAAGTGGTCCACTAGTAAGCCTGGCATATTTGACCTGAGCGAGCAACGGGTGGCGTAAGTTATATGAAGATTGTATCGGGATTCAGCGGGGCTCACGTCAAAAAGGCTAACGCGAAAGCCCGGCCACCGGACCGGGAGCCCAGTCTTCTTCATACACGAGGTTTACAGTAAAAGCAAAATTTTCATTGCACCACCTTCATCATTTCCTTCCCGATCCCAAGTAATGAATGGAAAAACCCCTTGGCTGACGCCCTCCAGACTAGCGATTCATTAACGAGATTGCTTGACATAGACAGTACAGTAGCAGACCCAACGGCAACGTAGGCGGAGGCACCGCCTGGTACTACTACAGCAACACAGCTTGAAAACACACGAGGGCGCGATCGATCATCTCCCCAAATTGGACGTGACTCGAATATGACAGAACCGGTTACTGCGGTCAGTTCGGTTCTCAGATGTGATTTGATGTGATGAGGTGTGATGTCGTATATATATATGTATTTGCTGCGAGCTGCTGCGAGTCACTAGCATAAAACATACTGGACAGACTAGGATAGGAGAACGTGAACCCTCCAAAAAAAAAGACCTGATCATAAGTAGTAGAGAGACAGTGGAAATCATACAAAGCCCTTCCAAAAGGTGGCTGGCTGGCTACTGGAATATAGATACCACGATGAAAAAAAAAAAAAAGGAGAATCGGCACACATGTACGAAATGACCCGCGGCCTGGGAAAGAAAAGAAAGGAGAGACCGTCTAAGTTGATTAAGAAGGGGCGTGAGCGACAGACTCAACGGGCATTCATGACATGATTAAAGGGGGGGCATTGGCCAAAGGGAGGGAGTGTGTAGGTAGGTAGGAGGAAGGGCCAACGAGGGTCACGACGAGGATGGGGCAAGAGCAGCAGCGGGAATAAATCCGGAAATCGTGTCAGTCATCTTCATGGGGACGTGAGTGAGTGAGGTAGGGGGGGACAGGTAATGATGAGGACGTGTAGTAGCCTAGTAGGTAAAGATCGAGCGAGCGTTTTTAAGAAAGGGTGATAAGAGAGATCGATCGTTTAACCGATGATAGCATGTCATGTCATTTCATCATGTCAGAGCTTCAGCTCAGTCAGGACTCGTCGCGCAAGCATCTGGTACTGCCATCCATCTCCGCCCGCACGACGGAATTGGATACCGTGTAACGGCAGCCAGGAACCTAAGACAAAAAGACAATATAGATCCAAGATCAAAACAAAACGATGACATACCTTGACGACGTTAATCTCAAACCTGACAGAGAGCGTGTTCTGCCCAACACTCTCAAACCCTCTCGATCATTAACTTCTCCATTTGTGGCGGCCCCTGTTGCTGCTGCTGAGCACCAGCACGCACCAGCACCAGCAAAATCGCGTGGTATCGGTGGCAAGTTCTTACTCCTCGCTGGTGATGTGAGCGCCGAGGTGAATCGTCCGGGTGCAACGTTGCCGATGCGTCATCTGCGTGGGGAGTAGCCGAATTCGACGGGACGTTAAAGAAAGAAGACGAGCCGCTGCTCTGCGTCACGCCGAACGTGGGACCGCCACCGCCACTACCGCTACCAGACGGTCGACCGGGCACGTCCTTGTCCTTCTCTTTTTCCTTTTCCTTGGCCGTGCTGTTTCCGTTCACGCTCGCCTCGCCACGGTCCTTGTCTTTACGGCCCATGCCGAAGGAAAGCTTCGATGCTTTACGAACGATTCGCTTCGTCGTGCCCCCAGAGTCGCCTGAACCTGCCGAACCCTGCTTACGGTGTTTCCTCGGGGATGGCGTCGATAATGTCCCATGCGGATCCTGTAATGACGATATGTCGATCGATGGTAGGTGAATGCAGTCGAATCCGGTCTTGGTTTCTCTGTACTGCACTTGCATACGGTCTAGTACGCGTCGGATGTCCGCCTTGAGGACCGCAGGTGACTTAGTGGATGTTGTTGCGACACTAAAAATGCCCAAGGCACATGGTTTATCACCTGTAAGAGAGCACAGCTGGCAAATCGCACGTACCTGAACAAACCCTTGAGGAACACCGGCTTGAAGTCCTTATCGGCCGCGTCCTCCCCATCCGTCAACTCGGACCCAGCACCATTTACATGAGCCTGCCTCGACGCGCCTTTTCAGGAACCTCCGAGGTTTTCTGCCCAAACGATCGCTCAAACTGTGGCGCCTTGTACTATTGGCGGTCGACGGCCGCCGATGGCGCCCGAGCGTGCCACCGACAGTCGATAACAATGCACCGCCCGTGCTGCTCCGGCGCTCATGCCGCTTTGCGTGGCTCTGTGGATCGAGGATCGTTGCAGCCCGTCGATGTAGTGGTTGCGTCTGGCTGTGTGAGATCCCTCCCGTAGCCGAAACCTGTATCTCCACACCGCTGCGGTCCGTAGCGGGGGGTGCCTTCATCGCCCGCAGCAGGGGAAGTAGTAGGCGTCAAGATTGAGGGCAGCTCCGCTTCTCATTCGGAGGTGATGCTGCATGTCTCCCCTCCTTGTCCTCTCCTTTTCCTTCTCCGTCACAGTGCGATCAATGTCTGTGGACGGGCGTGGGGACCCGAAGATGCTCGTCCGTTTGCTAGTGCGGTCGCCTGCCCCACGTATACTCCCACCGCCGACCAGAAGGCTACCGAACCTACGTACGAACGTTGCGCCCGCGGACAATGATGGTCCCGCCGGTGACAACATGGCTTCCGGTGGAGCGTCGACAGTGTCAGTCGTATCCTCCGCCTCCTCATCCTCCATTCGTTCAGAGAACGTTGCGAGCTCCGGTCCGGCCGTTTGAGGTCGATCGCGATCGTGACCATTTACGTTACTGTTGACATTGACCCGGAGTCCATGCTCATTCACGCCAGCGCCTCCCCAGAGCCAGCACCACCACCGAACACATTCGCCAGGCCGCGTGGAACCCCTTGGCGGTGACTCACGCTGTGAGAACGGCGATGCGTAGACGCAGGTGGGGCACGTGGCAGGTCGCGCTTGCAGGGCTAGGGGGAATGGAAGCTGAGTCCGGCCCGCCGGAACGGTAATCGGCGATGGTGGCGCGATTTCTACTGCGTGTTTCGAGTTGGGTAAACCAGCATCGCGTGCGCGAGACCGGGTTGCTGATGCTGGAATGTCGCCCCTGTCGGAGAGGGAGTACCACCTGGGAGTCGTATGACATTTTGGAGTAGTGCAAGGATTCGGGAGCTGGAGCGTGATGGACGCATATTGTAGTCTGTAGCGCCAACGGCTTTCTGGGGAGTAACTGTTGAAGCCGGTACGGTGAGTTGAATGGACTGCTTCGAAGCGCTAGGTGGGGGTGCCTCTTCCGGTGAACGCTGCGGAGGATTCACCGACAACTGTGAGCTCGCAAAGTGACCCGCGCCGTACACCCTATCGCGTTCCATCTTCTCCCGAGCAAGATAATACATCGAAATGAGTGAGTGGTAGCCGCGCGTTGGATTGGGAGGGTCTTTCTGGTTAACATCAGCGAGCGACGTATTTGACAGCTGGACTGTGATGGGGAGGGAGAAGCAAATGGGGAAGATGGGGGCGAGGTCGAAGGCGAGAACAGCTTGCGGCGATAAAGTCAAACCCGGAGAAACGTTTGTTCTTCCTAGGCGTTGATACAGTCTCCATTTTGTTTCCCTGGCCGCCCGCACCGTCCCACTCGACAGCGAGTGAAGTATTGGATAGTGACTCGCCCCAATTTTGTGGTCGTTCGCGTTTGTTTTCCCAAAATTGTATTGCCCGTTTATATGCTTCAGATTCAAGGATCGCGACTAGCCTCCGCTCGATCTCGTCTTCGGTGCCGAACTCAAAGCCGGTCATACCACGGATGACTTGTCGATCGAGCTCGTCAGCGCGCAGAGGCTCGCGCCGTAAAAGATGGGCATCGGGTGGGCCTTCGAACCCACGCGTCATCCAGGATGATTTAAAAGGTCTGGGAGTGGTGCACGCAGCTGAGGGTTGGTGACAAGCATTCGGGAAAGTATGTGTTTGCACTCTGCGCAAACTTGTCATTTACTATCCCACTGGTACTCGAATCTCACCACGCACCTGTGCTAGCCAGACTGGATACTCGACCAGGCCGCGCTTGATCTTGGCATGCAGCGCAGGCATACTCTGGTCGTCAAACGGCACTTTACCACAGACCAGCACATATAACACCACTCCGAAGCTCCACACGTCGACCTCGGGACCAGTGTAAACCTTGGCATTGAGAAGCTCTGGGGCAGCGAAATAGAGAGAACCGCAGAATGTTGACAAGTGACCGATTGGGTCGTACAGATTTGACAACCCGAAATCGATGATCTTGATATTCCCGGTCTGAGATATGAGAATGTTCTCGATTTTAAGGTCTAACAGATGTCAGCGATCGGCGGTGAGCCATCTGCCCCTGATGAAAGGACGCACCTCTGTGCACGACGTTGTTTTATGACAATACTCTAGCGCGCTTCCTATCTGCCTTGCGAACTTCCTTGCAACGCGTTCCCGTAATCGACCATGGCTGATTATATAGTCAAGCATTTGCCCGCCGTTTATGTACTCGAATACCATGTAGTAATGGTGTTGATGCACAATCATATCGCGCATACCGCATATGTACGGGTGGTAGAGCAGCTGCGAAAGCGCAGCCTCACGGATCGTGCGGATCTCTTTCGAGGCATCCTTGGTCGCCTGCTTGGCGGCGGCTTCGGCGTTTGGTGACCCAGGTACGAGTTGAACAGGGACTACTCGGGGAAGAATTTTGACGGCAAGCTGTAAGTAGAGAATGAGTGTTTACGAAATAACGGTAAACAATAGGTGAAAATAGAGGAAAAGACAGCGTTTGTAGCAAATCAGCCATCGAGAAAAGCCCTTTGGCGCTCGAGATGACCTAACCACACAGCCCTACCAAGGTGCGTCGTGGGCGTGGCAATAGCCGTCAGCCTTGCTTCCGCAGGCATACGCAGGCGGACGGTAGGAAGACAACGTTCGGAGGCGACATTATGCGCACTCATCGACCATGTATCATCGATACGGAAACGAAGCACGATTCGCAGAGTAGGATAAGAAAATGAATAACAGGAAAGGGCAGAAAAAGGGAGCAGGATGGATGTCACATTGATCATGGCCCGATGAGAATACGAAGATATGGCACTTGCGCAGTCTGGGTGGCGGATAACACCATGAGACTGGGAGAACAACATCGGCCATGATAGACAATTTGGAGACGACGAGAGTGATCGTGACGACATATGTTTTAAAACCGAGAATAAGGGCGAGAGGAAGGAAAATACGTTCCTGCTATGCAGGAGCGCTGACAAAAGAAAGGATAGTAAGAGTGTCGTACGCACCTTCTCGCCTGTAACGTTATGATGAGCCAACTTGACCTTTCCCATACTACCTGCGCCGAGAGTCTTGGAGAGGGTGTAGTCGCCGAGAATACGATTTGTGGTGCGCTGCTTGGTAGGTTCGAGGCCGCGTTGGGAATGTCTTTGGGCCGAGGCAAGGGGTTGTTCGACATATTGGCGTGGGCGTTCTGACGACGTGCCCGAGTATGACGGGGCGTAGGAGGTGGGGGGAGGGACATTGGGCGCGGCTTTGAGGCCGCCCCGCGCGGAATGGGAGCCGTTGTTGAAGACGTGATGGGCGAGTTGGGAGGGAGAGAAGGAGTGAGTGTGGTGGGCCCTGTAGAGGATTCGCGGGGAGAGGACCGAGGTAGTTGAAGTTGTAGAAGGAAAGGGGCTCTGTGTTGGACGGAGGAGAGTGAGGGTGTGAGTGTGAGTGTGAGTGTTCGGGGATGGATTCAGTCTGAAGACCAAATGGTCGTGCCGCACGTCGGATCGAACCTGGGTCGAGTGTCGGTCCAGCTTTGCTCATCCCTCTCAATGATCAACTAACCCTTCGCACTCTCGCATCACAACTATTCCTAGGGCGTCAGGGAACTACCATCTTTGGTTCGTTTTCGGTTCGTTCCCAACCAATTCATCACCTCCCTTTCTCGGCGCGATCACCGCCCAACGACTATCTAACACAGTAATGGAAGACAACCGAGGAACACGGCTGAGCCTCAACCAACACCGAACACATCAAGCTCTCCACGTCCATCCCCACCCCCGTCATTAATCCTTTTTCTTCGTCTCCTTTGGCGAAAGCCAAGTGACGGGGTGCTTGTTGTACATCGACCAAGGCGGAATAATAATCTTTTTTATATGCACAAGCAAACATTTCGTTCAGCACGCCACAAGAAAGTATCAAACCACATACCGCAAAATGGCAGTAACACCCAAGCCAAACGTTATAAACGTAACTTGAATGGACTGAAACAAGAATCCGATAAAGAACGCAAATACCTGGAGACATCGTTACAACGTCAGAGTGAAATCAGCGCTGGGCGTCGCTCCACGCACCGCCAACTCTATCGTAGCATAATGTGCGATCCGCTCTACGAGCTTCTGGCCTTCAAAGTCCTAAGTTTGAGAGTTCCATGGCATCAGAAAATGCGCTATTGTATGTTAACAAACCTACGATTTTCCCTTCCAAGTACTCTCGCAGGTTGACCATTGCCGCCAGCGGAAGACGTGTTAGTCAGGCCCATAGGCACGGTCCTCGAATGCCCGTTCGGGATTCTCCGGGCCGATATTCACACCCCCACAATCAGCAACTCTGAACACGTTCTTGTGTTCCTGGTATATGCTGTACAAGGAGACTTATTGTCGTACTGTTGATCACATGAAATGTGATATCCTCCACAGTTATATCTTTTCAACTTACCCTGCATCAAGAAAAAATGTCAGTGATGGCTGATCTCAAAACGGGTCATCAATTCTGGATGGTTCTCCCAGGTCCGTACCGTCAGCGCTACGGAACATTCATCGCTTTCGCTTTGTACACGGAAGAAACGGAACCAACTCTGTAGGAAGAGCACAGTAATTTATCCCGATCATCAACTCAGTTCGGCTGCTGGTGTATGCCGGGAAAAATATCAATGTGGCTTCTCGGTGCTTGGGCGCTGTTGTCCGCAGGACAATCATCAATCTTGCCTACTGTAATCAAACCGGGTGGAATTTGAAAGCCGTTCCTGTCAATGAAACCATGAACCGTCTGTTCTCTAGCTGTGGTGGCTTCTGTCCTTGTAAGAACGAGGTCCACTTATCAACCTCCCGGCCAGCACTACAGTGTACTACTACCTATTTCATTTCTCCATCCGAGTCCCATCCCCATTTTCTCTTAGATCCAAGGCCCCGACCACCCCCGACGATTGTCCCCTAAAATTTGTTCCATAACATTCTCCAGCACATCTTTTTGATGTTATCACTCAGACGAGCGCCGGTCCTGGCCCTGCTGGGCCAATCCGGCGCCCGAGTACAGCGCTTATAACAAAGTGGCGCGGAGCCCAATTTGAACAAGTGTCGCCGAAACACGGAACACGGGATTGCGCATGGCGGCATGGGTTGGCAAATGGAAATGGAGACAGGATTTATTCTCACCTCACCATGTTCGGTCGTCCTAGGAGTATGGCCAACTCATGACGAGCACTGGCAGGATAAGACAGCAGCACTTGAACAATCACATACAGTATCGTATTTCCAACCGCTCATATTATTAATGTTTCGGAAGAAGGACCACCATATATGAGGCGCAATGCGGAGGCGCCAGCCGGCTCCACCCACATCCTAAAGATAGTCACAAGTGCAGCGATTGACACCAGTCAAGAAACAAGTTTCATTGAGACTTTGCAAGTGGGATTCGGATCGCCGGGCCCGGGAACCAGCGCAGGAGATCATATCTGGGTTCAGATAGACTTCCGGGGTTATGGATGATGAACAATCATATTGTGAGCAACTGGCTGAATCGGCCAACGACGTAATCCCTCGAATCCAAGGAATTTGCCCTAAATGGATAAATAAGTCTTTATCAGAAAGATCAACGACCCTGCTGTATCATGTCATAAATTACGATATGCGCTATTGTCTTGCGCACAGAGAAAACCCACGATGGCTTCGTGTTCGTGTCAGTCAAATAGACAGACATCGATCGACCTGAATTGCCTGCCTGTTAGGAAATGTTTCGAAGCGCCCGTGCATTAATTACCGTGTGTGGCCAGGAGAATTTCTCGGGGGCAGTCTTGTCTGACTACTGTACACAGAATCTTCAATTACAGTAAACAGACCCCTAAACTAATGACGCACAGCAAGCTGATCGTTACGGTGTTTGCTTGCACTATGCCTGCGTTGGCCGAAGAGAATCAATTTCAACTTGGCAAGACGCAGTACCAAAGCAATGTCCGGTTTTTTCGCCCTCTTGGATGGAAATCCTCCGGTTCTATTCTTAAATCTGGAGGGTAGAGAGAGTCGTATGTTGGTTGGCTGGAGTGAAATCATGATGAAAGAATTTCGTTGGACGAGGGCTACCGTGGGAACGGACGCGACGATGCGGCAAGCGCGACGGCTCGTTCAAAGGGCAAGTCAGTTTCTGCAGGATCTTTGGATCTTTATCTTTTTATCTCTCGCCCTTATTCTCCTCTACGCTCTCTACGCAGGACGACGAGGGATCGCTCCCTTCGCCTTGGCCCTCTTCTAGTTTGTGATTCCGCGCCCGGTTTCTTCCCGCGGGAACACCGTACGAAAACCGATTTAACGGAAGTCCCACATACCACCATCCTCCTCCCACCCATACCCCATCTCGTTCTGATACACCGTCATCGATACCAGCCTATCTCAGCATATCAGCATTCGCTCTCCTGTCATCGCTCAAACACATCGCCATGCCTGGGCTTCAAAAAGTGGTCAGGCCTTGTTTCTCGGTCTCGAACTCTCGACAGATCAGCTACGGGCGACGATTGTCGATGAGAATTTGGAACTTGTTGGAGTGAGGCCGTGGATTTGATACCGCTCTTTCCGAATACCAGTGAGTCCCCGTTTTAAGCTGCAGGTTGACTGGGATGGGAAGGGTTGGGTTGGATCGAGCCTTGGAGTTGGATGCTACGCGTAGTGAGTTTGTCCCATCCGTGCCTATGGTGGAGAAAGTCACGTCATGTGGATCGTTCTGACACGATCTAGGACCAGGGTGGAATCTTTACAACTCCAGGAGATGCATACACGACACCGGTGGACATGTGGGTGAAAGCCCTTGGTGAGCAATTTTTTTTCCTCCGCGGAACCAAACCCCAGTTTATAAAATAAAAAAATCAAATTTCATCTTTTACACGATCGGGATCGAATCTTTCAACCCCGTCGCGCGTCACCTGCCTTTTGATTGCCCTCTTTTGTCCCTCCCAAGATTTTCTTTTGGAGGAAATTAGCCGAAATCATGAAGTCTCGAGGATCAAATCCATTGGCGGCGCTGCTCAGGTGAGATTTGCTTCCGTGTTCAAGATCCTCCTTGCCCAGCCCGAGATCCTCATCACGTGACATCTCCAGCATGCCCTCGTCTGGTGGAAATCAACTCCAGTCCCCAGTTTCCCCGCCCTTGACTCGCGACTACCCCTGCATTCTCAGCTCTCACCGAACACCTTTTCTTTACCAAATACCCCCGTAGCACAAGACACATTTTCACATTCTCATGCGTTGAGCATCGAGGCCATGCTTGGAGGGCCTGACCACATGGCAGCCCGCGTCGGAACATGTGCAAATTCGTCCCTGGTTGCCGCGCAAATACTTCGCGTCCGCGAGACGTCTCCTGAAACGTGGGCCCGCACGGCCGTGTTCAAATTGCATCCGCATTCCTCGCGAGTCTCATTTCTGGCACGTGGATTAAGATGGGCGAAGCGGAGGCGTGCGCGACGGGTATGTATGTGTATGCCTCAGCAGGTCAGGGCCATTGGGATGACGAGGTGATTGAGTATATTGCGGGGTCCAGGGAAGAGGCATGGCGCGTACGTGGGTGGTTAGGGGACGTGGATGTCTCCGGTGGTGGGCGTCGAGTTGCAACTGTTTCACGATACCTTGTTGAGCGATACGGGTTCGAACCTGGTAAGTTTGCTATTGCTAAACTCATAAAAATGTCTCCTCAATCTGTTAAAGACACTACAATTGCGTCATTTACTGCCGACTACTTATCAACGTACCTCTCGCTGGTCCCTTCTCCCTCCGATGCCATACTCTCGTTCGGACCCATGGATTTTCTTCTTACAAGTGCTCCGCATTACCTCTCCAGTCGCCTTTACAGTGTCTTCCCACATCCCGCTCAGGATCCAAGTGAGAAGCGGAAATACATCAGCATGTTGACCAGCAGGTAAGCTTTAGATAGATCGACTTACTCGCTATATTCTTACACCAGTCCCAGAAATGCCGATGTTCCGCGGGCACTCGTCAGGGATATGTATACAAAATCGTGGAGCGCGTTCGACCGCCTTGTGTCCGTCGTTCCACCAGGTGGTTCTATTGGGTTCGTCTCGACAATATCTTCAGTTTTGTCCCTCATTTACACCAGTTTTCCAGTCTCGATGACAAGCTGTTCAGCTTTTGGCTACTTCAGGGTGATAGCCACCGTTATCGCATGTCAAAGGAATCTTCCGCTTTGAGACGGGCGTTAAGGTCAACGAATTCCGCGACCTTCGCGCTAACCCTCGGTGTCTAGTCGAGAGTCAAGTACTCTCTTTCCGAGTGCGATGGGCGCGTATGACATCGACGGGTGCACTTGGTGCAGCCGTAGGTCGTGCGCGGGCAATAGTTCACTGGTGACGAGCAGCGCAGCAGCATCCCCTGGTCCTGGACAGCGCACAGGAACGCCGGCTATTGGTCCGTTGGGTACGCCGGGGTCCGGGTTGGGCTTATCGTTCGATCCGTACGACTCATCCACGTTGCCGGCACGAATCCTTGCGACGGGGCTGCTATCAATTTCCCGGCGGTTGCGTCGCTTGTCAGCGAGCTTTTAACGCTCCTGTATTTGTTCCCACGACCCAGCTTGACTCGGCACAAATCACGCCCCACCGCAACGCGCCAGCCAAGGGATACCCCGGGCGAGCAGCCTTGGGCGGTGCATACGTCGCACGATGGGTCTGGGGTAAAGAGCGTGGTACCGGTCGCGGGAGCTTCGAGGAGGAAGTGCGGCGATTACTTGCAAAGCGTTGGGTAGCCAGCGGCGGCACCCCACTCCGTACGCATATCGGTGGGGAGACCCCCGCGGGGAGTGGTGCCAACACGCCCTACAACGCCCGGCGGACCGGTTTCGGTGCGGCGGTCTTAGAAGAGGAAGAAGAGGATGCGTTGGAGGAGATGGAGCGCCTCGGCGGGGACGCATTCGGTGAGGGGAACTCGCGGCGCGGTTACGAACTGCGACGGGATCAAGTACAACAAGTACGACAACAGCCACGGGGACTTCGATGGGATCAAGTGGTGCTCTCCCCCGACTACATTTACGACGCCTGACCTAGGCACGGCCAACACCGGCGCAGCAACAAGCGATGCAGGGGCGACCACTACGCTGATGCCAGTCACGGCCTTACCAGCGAGTGAAGCTGAAACGCAAGTGGGTCTGGCAAAGATCGCTGAGCCGGACGTCGATGCGTTCATGGCCTATGCGGCTATCGTGCCCGAGTATTGTCGTCTGGAAGGGATGCTGGTAAAAGCGCTGGTGTAAACCGATAGTCGCCGCATTGTTTCTTCCTTTTTCTTTTTTTCCTTTGCTGATCTGATCTGCTCTGCTGCTGCTCGTTGCTGCTTGCGTGCCACGTATTTAATTGTTGTTGAAGGAGGTACGTTCGAAGGGGAGAAGGAGAAAAGATGGGGTGTTTGTCATCTACTATATAGTCATGTTACCATTGTTGTACTGTACGCACACAGTAAAGAGCAACCACCTCGCCAAGCCGCGCCCACCTACGTATTTGTACACGCTCTCCAGGTATTACATGTCTAAACTATTGATTGTTACTGCAAGCTGCGAAAGAAAGCATGTTGTCATATTAGGGTCGAGATCGCAAACCGGTCCGCAGGTCAGTCACCTTTTCCGGAGTCTGGCGTCATCGTGATGACCGTGGTGTCCCCGAACCAATGGCCTTGTTTCAGCGCCTCCCAGAGTCGAACCGACACCATTGAGGCTCGTCTGCCCCAAGGCTGCCCTCAACAACGCCTCGTCAGTACCCCATACTTACTTCCTCGCATCGCATGTCTTATCTCGCCACCTTCTACCTCTACCCCTCAAACCACCGCCGAAAGTGTCGGGCAAAGGGGCGTAGCAAGTCCAATGGCAGAGGTATGCGTCTTTTTTTATCCTGTTGATACGCTTATCAGCTTGTAAAAAGTGAATATGGGTTGTAAGGGTACTAGCCTTGCGCAAAAAAGTTCACAAAACTGCATCGATCGATCTACCTGCTTGACTTGAACAATGACAAAAAATATATTGAGCAGTGAATTAGTGATTCACTACTCAACATATTTTTTATCTCTATGTGCGAGCATGGTTAGTTATATGGGCAAAGATGGATGTTGAGTTGGTCGTGTCGTGTTAGAGGGAGCAGGGGATGAGATCGTGGTAGAACTCAAAACACGTGTGCCATGAACCTCAGAGTTGTGACATCATCCTTCCCTCCCCTATCCTTTTTTCAGTCCGTCTGGATTGCACGCCCATTGCGGGATAAGCTGGCACTGAGATACTCCATACTCCACCCCCTTTCCATTCGTCATCAATCAAAATATCAAGAAGAAACAACCCACGATGATAATGCTCTTGAGCAGCGTGATCGCGCGTCCACTGCTGCATATCCGCCTTTGCATTGCATGGCCTGTTCTTCGAATCTGCAGAGGCTCATCATGGACGGCCATCGACGGAGGCGATTCCCAATCCTTGAATACCTGGTTGTGAACTGTCAGGTTCTTGTCGGGAGCGGGAGAATTGATGATCTGATTTTTTTTTTCGCTTCCGAGACACGTCACGTGTTTATCCGAACTTTCCGGTGGTGGCGCGCTACTGTAGGGGTTTTACACGTCTGTAGGAGTTCTGGTAGCGTGCGCCTTAACACGCTGGTGAGCATAGCGTCCAACTTGAAGGTAGCGAGTATGACGTGGGACGGCGCATATACTGTACTGTAAGGGAATTATTGTTTCCCGCCGCGCGGGCGTGCCCCATTCTCAACCCCTGCCATTCTCACCGGCAGGGTAAACTGCAGGCCAAAACTCCAAACCGTAACTGTAATTTATGCCCGTTGCAACACTTCGAATCAGATCGGCTTCTTTTACTAGCTACAGGATGGCCGGGTCACGTGAATGGGACGGTTATATGGTAATTTAAAACTCCGACACTTGGGCCCTTGCTGCAATTTAGGATCGATAGAATGACAGAACTGGCGTCAAATGTCAGTTAGTCACGACCACTGACGTCCTTCATTCATGGCCATAAATATCATGGCAAAGCTGCCCAAGCTCCTGCCCACTGGTACAGTATTGACTAGCGCAGTGGTGGCATGCAGAGTCTCTACAGTTGTACAATACTGTGGCTACGGTAGTCCCCTGAAGGCAGACTAGGACTCGAACCCACAAGTACGCATCATTAACCTGGCCTGAGATCGCCCATGCAAAATCTTGACCTCATGACGTGTTTTACTGTACGCGGGCGAACGATCCTATGAGGCCGCTTGAGGCGGCTAGCTCCACTATAGCCTAAGTCTCAATCGAAATCTGACAAGTGCTTCATAACATTGGAACTGTGCATGGAAGCTCGCGCGTAGGTTTCTGAAGGCTGCCTGTCCTGTCCTCGTCAATCTCGTGGCGCCGGGACAGTTGGCGCTAGCGGAATTGCGGAAACACCATGTGGTCTCAAACACTAATCCTTCCCCGATTGCCAGTGAGCAATTTAATATTCAATATTCAATCCATGCCCGACATGGTAAGTAACTTGATTATCTTCCGTCAGCACTTCCAAAATCTATATAAACATATTGTCAACTGTCAGTCTACCGTGCTTCCCCATCCCCCAACAAAGCATATCAGCCCTCACACATTCCAAGTTTGCCGTTTCTATTTTTTGCTCTGCTATTCTCGTAGGTGGCTCATTCAAGTCTGTGTTCAGCTTCTGACGATTCGACATGTTAATGCCATAGAGCCATGCGTACTTTCAACTTCACTTTGCTCGCCGTGCTCAGCTACGTTGCCGTAATAGGCGCGACCTCACTTGAGGCCCGTGCCCCTGCTGAGGCCATTGATCCTCGCGATAGGTATGTCGCTTAACAAGGGCAACTGGAGAGGTTCTGACCAGACTGAAACATCTTTCTCCAGCCAAGTTTGCCTGTGCAGTCCTAGAGACCAGTACTGCTCCGCCTGCTATGTAGATCGTTCCTCCTCAGCCTGCAAGCAACTTTGTTCGCAGAATTCTGTCTACTCAGTCTGCCCGAGGTTCTGCAGGTCCGAACCTGACTTGCCGTTCTGCTCGGAGATCTGCGAGGACTACCCTGACTCGTCGTTCTGCTCGACGATCTGCAAGGGCGACCCTGAATGGTCGTTCTGCTCGAAGTCCGATTAAGTCCTTCTGCCACTTCTGCCAACCTTACATAGTGGGGACGCTTCTCAAGGAGGATAAACATTTGGTTGGACAATCACACTTTCATTCACTTATTTGTGCGACAGTTGTATGACCCAGTAACTAGCTGAGCACCCTTGTCTTTTCTGTCATATTTGATATGTTTGCCTAGCATCGTTCCGTTTCCGTAGCCCGTTGTCTACCCTTGTGGTGCTGTGATGTCTTGTACTTTTAGCTAATAGACGCGACTTGATCCACATTGCCTACCGAAGCCATTTAACATTCTCAGGGTGTGCAATGAAGATACACTGAGGAAATGTAGAACGTTGTGACGAATGCCGGAGTTCTTCGCGAAAACGTCCTGGGGTTTCGGGCGGCCTGAGGTAGGTGGTGAGACCAAATCTGCAGCCCTAGTCGTACATAATGGTTAACCCACATAAATTCTGTCCGCAAGTGTGGCTGTTGTAATTTCCTGCCATGCAGTGCTCGAATGAGGGTCAGTGTTAGTGTGACTAACAACTGAACGTGGGTGTCGGCAGTATGCTTCGAGGACACCAGGGGAGATGATCGCGTGTCACTGTCGCTCAGAGGGGTCCATGCTAGCGCATACTACATCTCACAGTGCCAGGATTATCGTTTCCGTCGTAGTGGTGACGGTGGTAATTCGGCGATGTGGGTTGGTTCTGTATGTATGTCTGCCCCTCATTGCGACACTCCATCATTTCAAAGCTTTTCTCGTTCCACCGCAGTGACGCTATTTTGGATTTCATAAATTGCATGCGTTCCATAAGCCTATGCACGACTTGGTATTCATCCGTATTGGCAAGACCTGCCGGAGTCGGGGTACGGTACATATGGCTGCCTCTGCCTTGCTCTTGGTACAGCCATTCTCATTGTCCGCGAGTCGCAAACAAAATGCCGCCGATTCGGACTTCCTCGCCTCGAGCTCGGCATACATCTCTGTGAGTTCTCGTTGGCTCTGCTCATTGGCCTCAGCGGCGCAGGATGCTTTCTGCAGAGCGCTTTGAGCCTGCTCGAGTGCTTCGTCAAGCTTCGCCTGTAGTTCACGTTGCTCCAGTACTGCAAGCTTCTTTGCTTCTGCCGCATTCGCCTCGGCCTGTTCAAGTAGAGCACTTTCTTTCACGAGCTGGTCAGCAGCTGTGCAATGAGCCGGTCCCGTTCGGTTTGCGCAACATGCATTGCCAACAGCTGTTGCTCAAGCTCAGCCAGGTGCGCCGAGAGCATGGCAGCGCGCTCTGAGTGCGCGTCCGGCTGTGGCTCTGTCGCTGGGAGTAACAGCCGGGGGAACGATGGCAAATGCTCCTCCGGCGCTTCGTATTCTTCGTCTTGTAGACTCATACGTTGGCTGCGCTTCGACACTTCCCCAGTCCTCCTCCTCTTGAGTTCCGTACCCTTGATCTTCGTGGTCGTTAGTCACAGGGAATGGACGGGCGATCTTACACGAGAATCGTCGAAGATGGAGTGTGGGTGTGGGCCGTGGGAACTCGAGGAAAGGAGAAATGTGCTCGGACTGCATATCGGATGCTTCGAGCGAAGAGAGGCGATCCGAAGGAATGAGAGGTGCTGGTGACCGGTCGATTGGACGCTCCTCAGACACGAGCAGCACTTCCTGGAGGATCGGCACCACCGCCTGGTAGGGCTGAGCTTCGCCGAAAGCCAAGGCTCCCTGCTCTGTCTCTTCAGAAGATACTTGAGAGGGCTCCGGACCGACGACCGGCTTCTCTGGAACAACGTCAAGTTCCTACACAGTGCCCGGCCAGTGGTGTAGACGGCGTGCGCGCGTGTCGCAGCTGTAATGAAAACACGACGACGACCACTGTTGACAATATAATGCTGCAGCAGCTGCACTGCGCCGAATTTCTGTCGTCGTTCAGGTGTGGCCGCTGAGCGCTGATCTCATGTCCTTTCACCCACTCTCGTTCCGAACTGATGGACACTGGCACCTATGAATGACTCAGAACGATATTTGCCATGCGGAGCGCCGCTGACAGAGACTCCTGGCCCAACATGCTCCCTTTGTCTTAATCGGCGGTCCGGGACGTACTTGAGTCTTGGGGGCTATCTAGGTCTATGACACTCTATGTCTAATTTCCCAATTACAGGAGCTGTGGTTATGGCCTTTTAAGACGCGCGCCTCGCACATCAGGCTAACTGGCATCACGGCTATCGCTGCCAGTGTTGATATCGATCCCACGCGGTTCTGATTGAACGTGAAGTCCCTTCAATGATCACGTGCTGCTCGCGGTGAATGTGTATCCGATGCCGTGCAACACTTAGTAAAAACCAAAAACCATGTTCATGATACCGAATATGTGCATCACACAGACACCAGAGTCAAACTGCGAACAATGCGACATGCGACCGCCTCGTCTTGGAGTGTCCGGCTCCATGTACCGCCATATTATCACTAATCACACCTTTGGACAACATGAATGATACTGGACAATTTATAGATTGTATTGCACTAACGGGGCTTTTTTTTAATGACAGATCAATGCTGCGTCGGATATTGGGAGCAGCTGCTATCGTTAAAATATAAAGGATCAATAGAATGACAGAACGAGCGTCAAATGTCAGTTAGCCGCGACCACTGACGTCCTTCATTTATAACCATAAATATCTGGCAAAGCTACAAGCTGGTACAGTATTGACTAGCGCAGTGGTGGCACCATGCAGAGTCTCTACAGTTGTACAATACTGTGGCTATGGTAGTCCCCTGAAGGCAGACTAGGACTCGAGCCCTACGAGTATGCATCATTAGCCTGAGCCTCGGCTGACTCGGAGATCGCCATGCAAAATCTTGACTTTAGTGACGTGTTTTACTGTATGCGGGCAAACGATCCAATGAGGCGGCTAGCTCTACTATAGCCCAAGTCTCAAGTGCTGCATGACATTGGAACTGTGCATGGAAGCTCGCGCGTAGGTTTTCCGAAGGCTGTCTGTCCTGTCCTCATCAATCATCGCGTTGCGCCGGGACAGTTGGCACTAGCGGAATTACGGAAACACCATGTGGTCTCAGACGCTAATCCCTCCCCGATTGCCAGTGAGCAATTCAATATTCAATCCATGCCCGACATGGTAAGTAACTTGATTATCTTCCGTCAGCGCTTCCAAAATCTATATAAACATTGTCAAGTCTACAATACTTCCCCATCCCCCAACAAAGCAGATCAGCCCTCACACCTTCCAAGTTCGCCCCCTTTTTTTGCTCTGCAACTCTCGTAGGTGGCTCATTCAGTCCTCCAAGTCTGTGTTCAGCTTCTGACGATTCGACATATTAATGCCATAGAGCCATGCGTACTTTTAACTTCACTTTGTTCGCCGTGCTCAGCTATGTTGCCGTAATAGGCGCGACCTCACTTGAAGCCCGTGCCCCTGCTGAGGCCATTGATCCTCGCGGAAGGTATATCGTTTAACAAGGGCAAGTAGAGAGGTTCTGGCCGGACTGAATCGTCTTTCTCCAGCCCAATTTGCCAGTGCAGTGCTAGCGACACGGACTGCATCGTCTGTCATTTAGAAACTTCCATCCCAGCCTGCACGCGAATGTGTTCGAAGAATTATCTCTACTCAATCTGTGCGTCGATCTGCGACCACAGACCTGACTTGCAGTACTGCTCGACGATGTGCGAGGACGACCCTGACTGGTCGTTCTGTTCGCGATTAAGGCCTTCTGCCACTTCTGCCAACCTTACATAGTGGTGACGCTTCTCAAGGAGGATAAACATTTGGTTGGACTATCACACATTCATTCACTTATTTGTGCGACAGTTGTATGACCCAGTAATTAGCTGAGCACCCTTGTCTTTTCCGTCATATTTGATATGTTTATCTGGCATCATTCCGTTCCGTAGCCCGTTGTCGACCCTTGTGGTGCTGTGAGGTCTTGCACTTTTAGCTAAGGCACGCGACTTGATCCACATTGCCTACCGAAGCCATTTAACATTCTCAGGGTGCGCAATGAAGATACACTGAGGAAATGTAGAACGTTGTGACGAATGCTGGAGTTCTTCGCGAAAACGTCCGAGTCCCGCCGAGGTTTCACCTAGACGGGCAGGTTGCGGTGGTAGTGACCCAATCTGCAGCCCTAGTCGCACATAATGGTCAATGGTTAACCCACATACATTCTGTCCGCAAGCGTGGCTTTTGGAATTTCCTGCCATGTAGTGCTCGAATGAGGGTCAGTGTTAGTGTGACTGGCAACTGAACGTGGGTGTCGGCGGTATGCTTCGAGAACACCAGGGAAGACGATCACGCGTCACTGTCGTTCTTCGGGTCAATGCTAGTGCAGTCCTAGTGCATGCTACATCTCACACTGCCAGGATTATCGTTTCCGTTGTCGTAGTGGTAATGGTGGTAATTCGGCGGTTGTGGGTTGGTTCTGTATGTCTGCCCCATCGTTCTGGCACATGTCTTTGATTAACACTTGCACGCATTCCCCAATGAATCCTCATCTCAGTCTCCGAATCCCCCACAAGCTCCCTTAAACAAAGACGCGGTGATGGTGTCTGAGCAGGCACTCTCTTCGCCAACCCAGCTCGCAGAGTCCACGTCTGCTACTAACGACATCTCCTCTGCCCCGCGACCCCCACGGGCCCCACCCGACTGAGGCTGGGGCCGACTCGACGTCTGCGGCTGCCAACAAGAGCAGTGGCGACACCACATCCACATGCTGTACAAAGTCGTCGACGAGGCTGTCGTGCTCGATGCGCGTGACTCGGCTGGGTGCCGTAGCTGACTAGTAGAGGGGAAGAGAGAAGAGGTACGCAGACGCGAAGCGGAGGGCAAGCGTCCCTTTTTTGGTACTCAACAAAATCGGTGCGTAATCCCCCATTCTTTCCCCATTCATCTAGAGATCATCGATATTCGACCGTAGTTATTGCTCCGACGCTCCCATTCCGCTCTGCGCGTCCGCATCGGCGGCATCTGGCACGTCCCACGGCATTGCTCCCCCTCCTCTGGCTCCTCAAGGCGTACAAACTTAGTTCGGCGCAAAGCGTCATCGTCGGCGTCGTTGGCTTCCACAACGTCGGCAAAAGCAGTCTGTTCGGCACACTCAAACGGGCCAAGGTGCGTCGTCGCGGCGCGGCCGGGATACACGAAGGACTTGCAGTCAGTTCAATTCGAGCGCGGCCTGCGGATCGTCAATTCGCCAGGTGTCATATTTGAAGACGACGACAGCATCCAAGGCCAGGAGTCAGAAGAAGTCGTCAGTGCTCCTGCGCAACGTAGTCAAACCCTAAGACGTCCGCGACCTAATCTACGTAGGTGCCTCTCCCTGCTCCTCAGAGCCTCCTCTTCGCGATCTCACCTCAGGATTGTCACCAGTCGAGAAGATCCTGCACGGAAGCAAACCGGAAGATTGGTGAAGATCTGACCTACCCACGTTCTCCTCGACGGTAGAAGTTTTGACCATGCTCGCGCTGAGTTCAGGACGCTTCCTTGAAGTCTGTCTCTCCCATTCTCTCCTCCAAACTCATTTCTTTCCCGCAGGGTGGCACACCCGATGTCCTCTCTGCGGCGCGTCATGTACTCATCAACTGGAACCACCAAAAGAAATACCGTTCTTCTCCGAGCCGCACACGCTGCAGCCTGCATGCCGCGCATATAACCTCGACAATACCCATTGGCGGCGGGCAAGTTGCACGACGACGGGCCAAGCGCAGATTATGAATGCATTCGGCACGCCATCTAATACATCGTTTGCAGGATTCTACGGTTTCACTGGAACTGGAAGATGGATAAGTGACTACAGCTTACAGGCTACAATTGAGGAGTGTTATATACATGGGTAATATCATCAGACAGCGCGCGCTTTTAGGGGTTGGGATCAGAATTGAACCTGGAAATGGAGGTGATAGCCGGGATGAAGTGTGCACCGGTGTCGTGCACCGTCCTTTCCACCAACTCGGGTGACGAAATCTTGACCGTCCTCGGTGAAACCTATTACCTCCACGCCAGCACGTCATTCCACCCACATGCTCCAAGATCGTTGAACGTATCTTTCTCCATCCACCTTCAATATCTTAGCAGGGACATTGTGCTTGAAACATAAGTCCAAGGGGGATCAAAGTGTGGCAATTGGAGTTGACGGCATGTGAGCGCCGCATTAATATTGTTTTTGCGGCGGCGGCGTTGGTGGCGTTACGCGAGCAGCGCCGCTGGCCCGCGGCGGTTGCGACTCCACTCCCTTCTTGGAGCCCCTGAATCCGTCGCCCTGAATCCATCAAGTACTGGTTATAAAAACCGCAGCTGTAGGCAATCTCAGGCAACCGTTCCCAGCACATCGATCCGCCGCTCTCTCAAAGTCACAAATAGCTCAGCTTAAATAAAGCGTGCCCTTCATCAGATCTCCCACCATACCCATACCCTCGACTCTCGATATCGTGAAAGCTGCTAATGCAACAATCATCGCGGACTCGAGGAAACGAACCGAACGATGTCAACGTATGTCTTTCATAGCATGACATCCGGCGCAATTAGCAACTGACGTGATATGAATAGGCCAGTGAAACGAATCGATGTACTCCTGAGACATCTACTAGAAATATTCGATTCTATACGAGACGCATCAGGAAAGTACTTATCACATGCACTGGGTGCATGTGAGCTATTAGCATGTCGTACACGGTAGACAGTTTTTTTTTGGTTCATCATGTACTAAAGCAATGGAGGTGGAGGCGTGCAATTGCTGTCATGGTGTCGACGATGGAGAGCCTTGTTCTAGGATCACCACGTCGGCTGAACCTGCGACTTCTTGTATCCCACCACTACAAGGACAAACTGGACGTCTGCCAGCCTTGCCTCTCCTCGTAGGACCTTTTCAATATAACGGACAACATCATGCAGCACTTGGCAGAGCAATCGCGTATGTGAAATCGACAAGTGCATTGAGTTGAAATGTTGGAAAGTGGGAAAAGTCTTGGCACCGATGCAGGTGCCATTCCCGGAGCTGACAGCGCTGCGCTTGGAGTCAGACATTCCCATTCCCGATTCGTTTCCGAGTCTGGGTGGATCTGCCCCACGTCTACAACACTGCCAATTGATTGGCATTCCACTTGCGGGATTGCCAAAATGGCTTTTGTCTGCTACACCTTGTCTCCCTTGAGCTCTCCTATTTCGGGTACATTTCACCCGAAGCGGTGGTTGCTCTCATCTCCGTGTTGTCCAGCCTCAGAACATTTACCCTTCAATTCAAATACCATCAATTTTATCCTGACTGGGAAAGCCAGAGTCTGCCTCTACCAAAACGCTCTATCCTCCCCGCTCTCCATAATTTTTTTTTCGAGGGTGTTATCGAATATCTAGAGGAATTGTGACCCGCATTGACACCCCTCAACTCGATATCTTGAATGTAACTTTCATCAACCGAATAAACTTTGACTGCCCACAACTCACCCAATTCATTAATTGCACACCAACACTCAGGGCACTCGATGAAGTACATGTGCAATTCCCCTACGTCACACTTCGATACCGGACATCTAGGACTAGCTTCTACAATCTTCTAATATGTATCACATCCAGTGAACCAAATCGGCAGCTTTCGTCCATCGGGCAGGTCTGTAACTCCTCTTTGCACCTCCTTTCCACGGTAGAGGACCTCCACTTCAAGCAGTCACTGCGTTGGAACAAGGACGCTATTGAGAACGCCTTATGGTTGCAATTCTTACTTCCATATACCGCGGTGAAGAATCTCTACCTATCCAAGGAATTTGTGCCAAGTATCGGAGCTGCCCTGCAAGAACTCGTCGCTGCCAGAATAACAGAAGTATTGCCCCGCCTGCAGAATATTTTCGTGGAGGTGCCCGAGCCATTAGGACCTTTCCAGGATGTATTCGGGCAGTTCGTTACTGCGCGACAGCTTTCCGGTCACCCTGTCGCCATTCTGTCTGGAACAGAGATTACGAACCGCAGCTGAACGCGCTGCCGTGCTTGAGTCCCACACACAAGGACGACGGAACCGAACTTAAAGTCCAAGTAGTCGATGGGCGTTTTTACGTCCGCTCGCTCGAACTGTCTGTGGGCTTGATCCGGCCACGAAGGTGAAGCGTATCGCCAGGAGATCAGCTTCCCGTCTCCGAAGTTGGCGCGAACGAAGGGTGATAATCTCGGCCGTGGGAATGCATCGTAATGGGATTTGGAATGTCCCAATGCCGTCTGCGCTGTGGGGCCAATAGGGTGAGATGATACCGTTCCTGTGCTTGCTATCTCGGAAGTGTCAATGTCATACGATCGTCTAAATAAAGATTTGTTTCAAACTCGGCCAGAGTGAGGCAGCTTGTAACTTAGTGTCGTTGGGAAGCCTGTATATCTACTCACGTTTCGTCATTGCGTTTGTTGTGCAATGTTGTCGCGCTGGGCTGGGCTAAGAAATGTTTCTCGGTCGCTGTCGCAGAGTTCAAACCTTGCCAGGACCCGAATACCGTACTTTGAAGGGTCAAAATGGCCACAGAGACTGACAGAGCCTACTGGCATTTTCGCACGGTGTGTATATTGTACTAGGTCGGGTCGGGTCGGGTCGGAAATGAGACGGCGTTCTCGGAGGTACTGTATCGCGGGTGTCGACGTTGTCATACGGGCTGGGTGGTCGTCGAGGCGGTCGAGCATGAGGTACAGTACCCGGGAGCAGGGACCTCGAGACAGCGACGCGGATGTGTAAATCTGAGTCAATTTGTCAGTTTCATCACGTGAGGTTCTTGCATTCGTCACGCCCATTTATTGCCTGTTTTCTCATTTTCTCAGCTCACTTGCCTCTCATTCGTCTGCTAGGAACTGATCTCGCATGGTCTAATGAGCTCCGGAACTTTTCTGGGAGTTGCAAGGCTTCAAATTCATGAGGTACACAACTGCCAGTATCATTCTCCGCGTTTCTGCCACGAAACACTGAGTTTCAGGCAGTACAGTATGATGAAAAGGCGGCGCATACTGCACGATGATGCGGGTTTCTTGGATCTAAAATAAGGCTCCCCACTCTTGGCCCCTTGTCATTTTGTCTAATCTGCCTAGGTTTGCGAGAATACAAAGCCGCCCTGAGAGCACCAATGCTTACCCAGAACATCTCTGTCCAGACAACGTTCGCCGACAGACGTTGTAGAGCGTGCTATCCACCAAATTTGGCTCTGAAGCTCCACCTAAATACCTATCACTATCGAGCTCCTTATCAATTTATCAGACCGCCGCAATTACGGAATATAGTAGTCATGCTAATAAAAGAAGAATTGCGAACTTGTCGTGAATACAGTACAGTACTGAGACTGATGCCACGGTTCGCCGATTCTGTTGCGGCCGCGTGACGGCGGCGCGTGTGTACTGTAATATGAGTGTTTCAATTTTCCGCGGTTCTCTCACACCTTGGCATCTGGAAATTCCAGTGCCTTCTAACTTAAATCCACCAGATCATGTGGCGTTACTGTTGTCTCCCGTATCTCTACGATAGTAAGGCTGCATGAGCCCTTTTCGCCTGTAAATACCCTTCCTTTCGACAGTACTTGACTAAATAGACTACATTTTCTCTAATAGAGACAATCGAGCCCTTTCTATGTCTCTTTTCTCACCGGCGTCGACCATGCCGATTGTGCGCGTTGCCAGCGTGAGCTGTGACAATAGAAAAGTGAATGATCCATGTCGCTACCAGTGGGAACCAATGCTTAACCGGTATCTCGTGCTTTGAGAAAACTCAACATTCAGCGATCCGACCGTTACTCGTTCTCTTTAGATTTCGGCCACACTGTACTATTGCTCCCGCCAGATCCAGGCATTCCCGCGTTGAATTCAGTACTTGATTCAATAGGGAGCGAGGAGTGAACCCATTTACTCACGAGACATGTCCTTGGTGGTACTGTATGTGCTCGAGCACTATGAAAATTAATCCAAGCCGCAGGACGTTCTTCATTCTTCAGATGCTGTAATAGTGCTGCGCACGTCATGGGAACTTTCATCGGTTGTCAAGGAAACTCTAATGAGACAGTTCCTGCAATGTTCCTGCCGTCCTGAACTGTATAATTTGCCGAGACATCGCTTACCCAGATTGAGCCTCGGGTCAATACTGTAGTGGGTCAATTACAGAACAGTGTGTTCGTCTCAGACGGGTGCAATGATTGGAACTGTCACTCGGTGGGACCCACCACGGCTCACGATTGTTATTTGTTACCAAAGCGATACGATGTCCCCTCACGCGTGATCGGTGTGTCGACGCAGGGACATGACGGTAAATCCGCGTGAAAGAATGTCGTTAGACTTGGTCAGTGATCGCAGTCCCCAGTCCTCAGTACCGTGTTTCATAATCTTCCTTGGACTTCGGGTAAGTTGTGGTTGAGTAACGGGCAAGATCTTAAGTGTGAGAATGAGATCAAGGTCTCCTGGCATTCCCCTCTCACACAGGGTGCTCGTAACCAAGCATGCATCGAGAAAAACAAAGAAGTGGTGGGAGTGGAATGCAGCTTTTGTCTGTTGGTTTTGAGTTTTCGGCCAATGCGGGGAGTGTCACGTGAGCGGTCGTTTCCGTTTCCGTTTCGGAGATATCAAGAGTTATAAATACGCTCGATGGACTCACGTATTGTCCCACCACCCGCTCTCCATGACTGACCTCACACTCCTTCATGCCCCAAGCACTCTTTATCTTCCAGAAGCAAAAAACGAGACTGGTCTCCGTTTCGCTTCCAACCGCTGGTCGCTCCCACCCTCGCGTCCTGTCATTTCCACAACTCCCATGGTCACCGTCGAAATGGTCGATTCAGGTTCCCCGCATCCATCGCCCGTCGTAATTCAAGACCACAACCTCCTTTCACCTTCTCGCCGTAGCTCCAAATCTAAGGATTTTAGAGTCCCTCGTACTAGACCCGCTTCCGCACCCCCCGAGCGTCCTAGCAAAGTTAGGACGATTGGTCCACGCGGCCGTTTATCCCCTCGTCCCAAATCGCCAGATCCTGCATCCGGCCGTTGTAGCTCCATACCGATAGTCGTTCGTCCTCCAACCACCCTATGTATGTGTATCGTCTCTTGAATCACAAGTTTGTCTTAACACTTTCCCAAGTCCGTCCAACGCCATTTTGGAGGAACACCACACGTTCTGCTGTTAACGGGACATTCTACGCATCGTCACATCATCTTATTCGCCGCTCAACTTTCATCGCTGCAGGTCTTCGTTTCGACAAACCCGTTGCGGATCTGTCCGCTTTGGGTGTTGAGTCGCGAATCGGATTTGTCGTGCTGCTGCCCGACTCCATCCCTTGACCCTCTTGCGCTTCTGTGCCATAAGGACGTTTAAGATACCGAGCCGCGTCCTCGAAGCCGCATATATGCGGCGTAATATAAGGCCGAACATGAATTCCGGCCGTAATACGCTCCCGCTCAGCACCGCTCATGCGACGTATGGTGAAATGGTTCACACGCACGCCTTAAAGGACCGGGATCGAAGAAACCAACCCCGAGATCCGGCTGACGTGTTATACTCCGGAAGTAGAGTTCGCATAGACGCCCCGCTCTCGGTTCCGACTTCTACGATCAATTGGTGGCCTTACCCGCCTTGGGGTCAATCCACTGTTTCACTCACGCCCTCCGTGACAACAATCGCCTCCATATCACCGTCTCCCGTTGCCGTATTGTCAGCGAGCCCGCCGGCATCCACAAGTACAACTTCGTCATTAGAGGTAACATCAAGTCGCAGCTCTAGTACGGCTCCAAGCAGTACAGTAATCTCTGTTACTGCCATCCCGCCCGCGACCTCCTTGCCCTCACGTCCCGAAGTCAATGCCACCGCACATTCTAGTTTCAATCTGCTCTATCTCATCCCGGTTTTCATAGCGGTTGGCCTTCTACTTGGCGCACTTTTCGGGCTTCTAGGCTATCGGTGGTACTTGCGGCGTTTAGCCCGTAAGGGTGGCGCTGGTGGTCGCAGCTGGAAAGGAAGTTTCATTTCCGGTCCACCATACATTCCTATGCGTGATTTAAGTCACAACGCGGGAGGCACAGAAGAGCCGTCTTCAAACCTTGCCGGCAGTCCGAGCAAGTATACACGGCATGGTGCCCGTCACGCAACGAGAGCATGGCTATCAAGTATTACAGGGACTGGCTCACGTCGTGCAAGTACGCGTAGTACTGTCCCACCTTCAAGCGAGGATACGATTGGCGCTGCTGGATCTTCTCACACTCGTCCGGCGACCACCAGCCACACGCTCGCTCGCTCACGAGGGAGCACTACCTCACCTCCATCAGATGCGGAAAGTAGTCGTCGCGATTACACTCGCAATACATCTATCCGTCGTAACCTTCTCGAGCGCATGCAACGGGGTTCTGACCGAAGTCCTCGCGGCGTGACACGCGATCCGTCGCGGCGGACCATACAAACATATTTAAGTACGGCTAGTGCGTATTCGGGGACTCATGCGGGCGATTCTCTCTCTCCAAGCGCCGTGCCTTCTTCCGCGCCCAATGCCGAGTGGGAACCAGGAAGTGGGTTCCGCATTATCGTAGAAGACAACGCTACCCCTCGTCCCCCTACCAGCACCAGCACCACCGCGACTGACAACTCGTCTGCATCTGCGTCGGTTTCGGGCCTCCCCGGACGAACGAGCGCATGGGATAGCGGCGAGGCGCTACGTCAGCTTGTCAACACCCACCCGGGTGAGCGCTGGCTGGCATGGACGCGAAGTTGGGTCTCGAACCCACCGCCATCCGGTGAAGGGGACAGGTTTACCGCGATCCCCGCGCGGCACAGCAACGCACACCCAAGGGGTGCCGAGGTACTCCTCCGCAGTCCCCCACAAGTCACATCAAGCCCCCTACAATCAACTCTGACGTTTAGTCCGCAACTGCAGCCCGGACTGCCACCACACGCCATCACTACCAACGGCAAGAATAACAAGCGTCAACCCCTTCAAGCTCCAGCTCGCACTCGTGCGGCGCCACAAACCCAGCGACAGCCAGAGGCTAATGCTGCGCGCGGGGCTTCGAGCGCGAGCAGTATCGTCCCGGAAGGCGGTGGGCACGGCACGCCGGCGATGCGGTATGCGGCGCGGCATACGGCTCTTTCGCGCGTGGAGGATATCCTCGCTTATAGCTATAGCGCACGTGATCTCATACCGCCGGATAGCCCAAACGCGTTTGGAGCTACGCCAGCTTCGATGGAGGATATTGCGTGGGCGGCAGGAATCGAGCATCGTCTGGCGGTTGCGGCTGCGGCTTCTGCTGATAAGGGTTAGAGAGATGACGCGTCGGGTCGTAAAGCTGCTGAAGCGGAGGAGATGGATGATGACTTGCAGTTTTTGCCCAAAGGTGACAAAGCACCTCTTCGCCCGCGTTGCTGGGTGTGTGTGTCTATGGATATCTGCATATTATTACTTCTAGTGGTCGTCATGATATGATGGGATTTGGGCATGTCAATCTTTGATGGATATTCGGATCGGACACTGGCACATTTCTCGGGTTTCTTTTCTTAGGGCTGATCTTTTGTATATTCCCATCGTGACAACGATCAATTAAGCTGCAGGAGTGAGTACTAGTCGGAGCAACCTTACACTACACATACGTCGCCTTAAGCTGTCACTCTTACTTACAGTCTTGCAATGGGCTTCACGCAACACGCGAGATACTGCACGCTTGCTCTAGCCTTGCGAGTCAATCCTCGGTCCACTCTTATTACTTGAATGTCCTCGCGTCCGTAAACCGAGGGGCTTAAGTAGCTTTCAAACCACGCCCACACATGCAAACTCAGCCGTGAGAAATTATAACTCCTGACTTGCCACAGTGGTCGTCGTCTCAAAAATCTCCAACACCAACCACCATCATGGAGTCCACTGACCAAAAACAGTACGTCTGGAAATGGCTCGACATAACTTACCCGCTTATTTTCCGCAAGTCAAGGCACCTGTGAGGACACGGAACAGTCGCCGAATTCGGCGATCAATCGTTTCCCTGATGTGGTGCTCTTAGAGATATTCGATTTTTATCGACAAAGTATCGATGATTACGATAATTGCTGGAGGAAGAATTACGCATGGTTCAATCTCGCACATGCGTGCAAAAGGTGGCGCGCAGTCATGTTCGCATCGTCCTTCCGTTTGGATATAAATGTCATCGTGGGACCCGTAAAACCGGACCAAATCAAGACAATTCTGTCAGGTCGTTTGCCGATTCTCATTGACTACTCACAGTTGTATGGACCGAGTGGTACGAATCGCACTGCCGTTTGGCGCATGCGTGCCGCACTCGGACGTCGTGATCGCGTGCGCGGGATCTCCTTTGGAGGGTACGGTGTCATGTTCAAGAAATTCATCAAGGCGACCAATTATCACTTTCCCGCACTGGAGAGCCTTGCCCTTTGCTTTCCACCTGGCCATAAACTTCCTGAGATCCCAGCCACATTTCTCAGGGGACCAGACCAATCAGACCTACCTCTTCGACGTCTTAGATTGGACGGCGGTTCCATGGCATTCTTTGTATCCGGGCTTTTGCCGTCCGCAAAGGCTCTCACCGACCTCACTTTGGACGTTACCGCTTATGATCCCGCGGCTTTCGACGCGTCACAAGGATCACATTTTTTGGTCTGTTTGCAAGGCATGCAAAGCCTACGCAATCTCGACTTGACCATACGGCGTGGTCATCGAGACTTCCTCTCCCAGGCCTCCCAGCATTCACCAGTTCCCAAACATCCTGCCACTGTCCCGGTTTCAAAATTAACACGTTTCTACTATTCCGGCCTACCACATTCCTGAGACATCTCATGTCCAGGCTTTCAGCCCCGTCCCTCAGGATGTTAGCTTAGAGATCCGCACCAAATTTCCCCTTCCGTACCTCTCTCGGGTTATCGACGACGTGAGGGAAGAATTTTGGTCAGTCAGCGTAGCTTTCGATGCGAGTACTTTCCACCTCTTATCGTCGACCCACTTGGGGGAAATCGACCACTTCAAGCCGTCCGAGTCGTCCTTTATGTTTAACGTGAATTGTTTCCCGGATTCAATTAACTCAACGAGCACGCCCTCTACGAAGCTCGCAGTGGCGGAGGAGCTTACCTTAAATTTCCCTAGTTCGGAAATGAGAAGATGGGTGGATGTTTTTTCGTTGCGAGAATTTCTTCGCCAATTCCGCAGCGTCAGGGTTCTTCGAGTGAATCCATTCGTGCGGGAGGTTGGACTTTACCTCAAGAATGATGACGACGAAGAGGCTATCTTGCCCGTACTGGAAGAAGTCGAGATATCGATATCGCGTCTGAGAGGATGTTCAGATGAGGAGTACCAACGTCGTGCAGTCGAAGTACTGGCGGCTTTCGAGCCATGCGAACGAGCGGGTCGCTTTGTAAAAGTTTCCCATTGCAAGCAGACGCAGGCGCAACTCAGAAATGCGAGAAGCTAGTGATATACTGATGCCACAGTACTACAGTAGCAGTATTGCAGTAACCTTGAATGTATACATATCAAATTCCAGTCTGTTGTGATGCGTATAAATTTCGTACCCATGTCTGTCTCTGACCCGAAAAGTCATTATCCACCCTCCTTTTGTTCTTCAGATAGATTGGATTGTCCATCCATCCAAGGAGACGTAGGAGAGCAAGCAGTGTGCAGGGAGATCCGAGTCTGAGTCTGTGTATTGTAGTAAGAGGGAAGTACAAAAGGGACCAGAGGACACTCTATGCGCATTGTATGAATACGGGTACATCATTCATATAATATAAGTACACTAATCTCAAATTGACCACACAAAGGAGCGATCTCATTGGTTAGAGACAAACGAGCATTCTCATTGGTTACTGGTGTGTGCAACAAGGGTCGCATCCGCCTGATGACGTTGGACCGCGGATGCAACCAATCTTGGTAACGGCTAGGGGAGTAGCTGAGCACGATTACTCCGACAGCGACAGCTTTGCTCTCTTCCCCTGTCATAATCTGTGCCATTTCTGTCGTTCTTCAGGTGTGCGAAAATGAGCGAAGACAACGCCGTTGCCGGTCCTTCCATTTTTTCTGGTTGTCTGTGTGATTCCTTGGATGGTCCGTTCTTTTCAACTGTCTCTCATTAACACTGGTGTACGTAACAGGCCCTCAGACAGTCTTGCCGTGGACACTGGTCCGATTCGACCGTTTACCAATGGCGCGATGAGCTGTGCGTCCCAGACCATGACGGCAGGACATGTACGCAGGAGACGTTCCCTCTCCGCATCTGCTGCGTCGCGTGTCACCGTTTCCGCAAGACAACTTGCTCAGAGAAGGCATCGGGGACAATTGGTACCGTCGTGGTCGACTTGAGCATGGTCCAGCCATGACGGCGATGGTCGAGGACGAATTTGAACACACCGTGTCTATCGGGAGCGCGGAATGAGGTGCTGTATAGGCCGGGGCTTCCTGGGACGGGACGAAGTGCGGTGCGAATGTGCGGATCGAGCATTGTGAACTCAACCTGAAGATCATCCAGTCCAGAGTAGGGTAACCATCCGCGCTTGGGGTGGTACCGGGAGATGTGTGCATCGATGACCTGTGATCCGAGTCAGAAAATTACTATTTAGTTCATCAGCTGAGAATGACGCACAATATTTTCATTAATAGTGTAGTGTTCGCGTGGGGTCGTCTCATTTACGAGGTGATGAGTCGTGCTGTCGATGCGGAGCACAAGACTTCCTTGGAACGTCCAAGTGGCGATATCAAGCGCAAAATGTCCATTTCCTGAATTCTCGCCACTGAGAAAAAAAAAAAGGATATATGTTTGAAACGTTGCAATAACGAGATGACGGATTTACGCACGAAGGAAGCGATTTCTTTGCATATTCATCGGAAAAGAGCTCAACGCCACCGACCCAAGTCACCCGCGCACTATTATCGCGCGTCTGGAAACCGGTTACAATACCCAATGAACGTCCTGCCCAGAGTCCTTCGCCGCCGCGCTCTGCAGCCTCGAACAGGACTTCGGCTCCCGAGTCGGAATCAGTATCGGATGCGAAGCTCTCGCTCGGCGCATTAAGGATGGGAACCAATAGAGGGTTGTTAAGGTGCGCGAACGGGGTTCCAGAGAACCACACCGGAGGGGTGTTAGGTGTCAGGAAGGGATGGTCGGAGGGCACAGGTACAGGGATGGGCAATAAAAGCTAGACCCTCCGTGCATAGTCACCCCTCCCTACTTTGTAAATAGTAAATAGGACACTTTCGTTCGTCACTTCAATACTCCCCAACTGAGAACACCCAACTTATCAGCTGCACAAATCAAGCATTCACCCGTATAACACTCCAGCATCACGTTAATGTGCCCTGCGGGCTAGCCGAGCACGTGCGTAGCACGGGCGCCCGCTAGTCACATTACATGTACTATAAATGTCTCCGTGCCTACCCAACTGCACGGTGGCTCCACCTCCAATATTGTTTTCCCCTGACAATTTAGATAAAAGAATATTTCCATCGGGAAGACGATCAAGCAAAGAAAGCCAACAGGAGTCAGTCGGAGCTGCACAGACATCTCCCTTGACCTGTGGTTCATTCCTTTTCCTTACAGTCTCGCAGTCTAATCTCCAAATAGTTTGTCATGAGTAGAGGAGTTTAGGTTCGAGGCCCGACAATGAACCCAAACTCAGCCGTGTGTTCACTCACCGAAAGTCTCTCATCTCCAATACATGGAGTCCATTGACCAGGAACAGTACGTCTAGAAATGACTCGACGTGAGTGACCCACATACTTTCTACAAGTCAAAGCACCTGTCAGGACACGGAATTGTCGCCAAACTTGACGATCAATAGTCTCCCAGATGAATTGCTCTTAGAGATATTCGATTTCTGTCGACAACGCCGCCTCGCCGATCCTTACTTTTTCCACCATTGCTGGAGGAGGAAATACGAATGGTTCAATCTCGCACATATGTGCAGTAGGTGGCGCGCAGCCATGTTCGCCTCGTCCTTCTGTTTGGATCTGAACGCTATCGTGCGAGAAGTCGGACTTTACCTTCAGCAAGATAACGGAGAGGCTATTATGCCGTACTGGAAGAAGTCGAGGTATCAATGCTGCGTTTGAGAAGATTAGACGAGGGTTACCAGCTCTGTGGGGCCGAAGCACTGGCGGCTTTCGAGCCATGCGAACGAGCGGGTCGCCTTGTAAAAGTTTACCATTGTGAGCAGACGGATGTGCAATCCAGAAATGCGAGATCCTGGCGGTGATGTGCTATCCATGGATGTACTACCATTGTAGCAGTAACTTCGAATGTCAAATTTCAGCCTGTTGTGATGCGCTACATCAAATCGACCCGGGCCGTTCCACTCGTCGTCGACAGACAGCGTCCGAAGGCGCTTAAGCCCCAGGATCAGCACTGACCCCTAGTCTCCGCAATACCCATCCTTCATTTCTTTAGATAGATTGGATTCAATTGTCAATCCAAGGAGATAGTTCCAGCGGGCCCTGGACCCGCAGCTGTGGTTCTTCGCGGAGTTGTCCGACATATATGCTCAGGGAGGAACTGATCTAGCCGCAAACTGATTCACTGTTTCCACACTAACAAACGTTGTACAGACATCCATAGATCACAAATACGCCACACAGGATTCAACGTCAACAGGCAACACAGCACTACCAATCTATCATTCTTTTCACCCACAGGTGCTTCCCTAGAGCAACCACACTGCATAGCAGTTCAGTGAGTCGGAAGAGGAAAAGAGGTGGAATGATTTACGTTCGCATTGTGGCTGCGTTTAATGGTTAACACAGTTGGTGCATTGGCATGTACCAGCAGCACAGGAGCAGCTGTTGCTGCCAGAAGCGCCGCAATGACTGGCGTGAGATGGTTCAGCAAGGCGGGGGTGCAAGAGAGGTGTCGAGAACGTACATGCAATCTTGAGCACAGCTGCAGGCCATCCTTGTTGTCAAATGAGGAGTTCTTTGTTTGAAGGGAAGATAGAAGACGTGAGTCTGGGATGAAGATGGGTCTCAGGAGCCTCCTTACTCCTTATATGCGCCGTAGAGGGTGTGATGACAAAGGCGTGAATAGGAGACCTCAGACATATGCACAGAAAAGGGAAAGGTGAAGTCATAATTAGATCGAGTGTGGCTACCCTCGTGATGTGTCACGTAACTAGCGTGCCCGTGCTGCGCACAGGCTCGGCTAGCCCATTGCGGATCCTTTTACAGTGGATGGTTACGACGTAGTGTTCCTACGGAGCGCGTTCTAAACATGGAAGGGCCAGCGATGGCGACCATTCTCGCAGGGCTGGATGGGCGCGATCATTACTGTAGGTGCCCCTATCATTGTCCGACGGCAATCAAGGCTGTATCTGCCTTTGTCACGTGGCTCTCGCCTGGCTTGTGTCAGCACTTTGTCTCGATTTGATATTCAGTTAGTGGCTTTATATTATAACTCCTGACTTGCGACAGTCTCACCGATCTCATCTCCAACACCATGGAGTCCACTGACCAGAAACAGTACGTCTCAGGCTGGAAATAGCCTCGACGTGACTGTCCCGCTCATTTTCCACACAAGTCAAGGCACCTGTCAGGACACGGAGCAGTCGCCGAACTTGACGATCAATAGTCTCCCTGATGAGGTGCTCTTAGACATATTCGATTCCTATCGACAAAGCACCGAATGTTACGATTATCTCTGGAGGAATAAATACGCATGGTTCAATCTCGCACATGTGTGCAGAAGATGGCGTACAGTCATGTTCGCGTCGTCCTCCCGTTTGGATTTAAATGTCATCGTGGGACCCCAAAAACCGGGCAATATCAAGACTATTCTGTCAGGTCATTTGCCGATTATCATCGACTACACACTGTTGTATGGACGGAGGGACGTTACTGGCAGCGTCATTTGGCGCATGCATGCCGTACTTAGACATCGTGATCGAGTGCGCAAGATCTCCCTCGGACGGTACGGTGACATCTTCAGAGAATTTATCAAGGCGACCGATTATCACTTTCCTGCACTGGAGAGCCTTGTCCTTTGCTTTCCACGTCGCCACAAACCTGACATCCCAGCCACATTTCTCAGGGGACCAGATCGATCAGATCTACCTCTTCGACGTCTTAGATTGTACGGCGGTTCTCTCGCATACGTATCTGGACTTCTGTTGTCCGCAACAGCTCTCACAGACCTCACTTTAAACCTTACTACTCCTAATGCCACGGCTTTCGACCCGTCACAAGGATCGTCCCTTCTTGCCTATTTGCAAGGCATGCAATGCCTACGCAATCTTGTTCTAACCACACCGTTTGATCCTCTGGACTTCCAGTCCGAGTACCAGAACTCAGTTCCTAAAGATACGACTGTCCCGATGTCAGAATTAACAAGTTTCCACTATCACGGCCTTACCATGTTCTTGAACAATCTCATGTCCGGGCTTTCCGCTCCATCACTCCAAGATGTTTGCTTTAGGCTCTGCACCACATTCCCCCTTCTGTACCTCTCTCGGGTTGTCGACGACGTAAGGGAAGAATTTCGGTCAGTCAGCGTAGCTTTCGATATGCCAGAATTTTACCTCTTATCGTCGTCCCACTCGGGGGAAATCGACCACTTCGAGCCCGGGCCGTCCTTTAGGCTCAACGTGAATTGTTCCCGTATACAATTAACTCGATGAACAGCACTGGGACGCCCTCTACGAAGCTTGCCATAGCTGAGGAGCTTACCTTAAATTTCCCTAGTTCGAACATGGCAGGTTGGATGGATCTTTTTTCGATGCGCGATTTTCTTCGCCAGTTCCGCAGTGTCAGGGTGCTTCGGGTGAACCCGTTCGTGCGGGAGATTGGACTTTACCTCCGGCAAGATGACGACGGAGAGGCCATCTTTCCCGTACTGGAACAAGTCGAGATATCAATATCGCGTTTTTTTTTTTTGAAAGGATATAGTTCAGACGAGGAGTACGAGCTCCGTGTAGCCGAAGCACGGGCAGCTTTCGAGCCATGCGAACGAGCTGGTCGCCTTGTAAAAGTTTACTATTGTGAGCAGACGAAGATGCAATTCAGAAATGGGAGAGGTTGATGTTTTATCCATGGATGTACTGCTGTACGGTTAGGTGAATGTACTGTATGCATGTCGAAATTCAGTCTGAAATCGACCGTTTCACTCGTCGTCGACGGACTGGCCCGGGGTCCAAAGGCTCTTAGGCCCCAGGATCAATGTTGATCAACACTGACAGTTGCTTTATGCTAACCCGATTTCGCGAGCATGGTAAAAATTTCATGCACCTGTCAGTCTCCGACCACGAAACCCATCATCCATCCTTCTTATTTCTCTATTTATTTACTTCAGATAGATGAGATTGTCAAATGTCAATCCAAGAAGAGCAAGCAATGTGGAGGGAGATCACTTACTAGTACGAGTCTGTGCAGTAAGTAAGAGGAATGAACCGGTGTAAGCAAATCATCAATAATTGACCAATGCTGTATGAATACGGATACATCCTCCAGATCCAGAGAATGGAAAGTGTACTATAGTAGTTTACGCGTACATAGCTAACTAACGAAGAAAAAATGAAATAAAAGTAATCTCCAACGTCAAGTGGAGGCGCACGCCCGTAAATCCAAAATACAGTACTCAGTACTGAGCGGCAGAGGGGCAGTATTCAAAATCAACGTTAACACCGCCCACAAACTGCTTCAAGTTTTCTGAAAACCTACGTGGCTCAAGCTCCACATCTCCCCTCTCACACCAAGCCCGCCCGCCTCAGCGCCCACAACCTTAGCTCCGAGCCTAACGAGCACAACGTCCCGTGGGGAATGACAGGAATTGGCTCGGGTGATAACGTGCGCAAGGGGCTTCCATCTGATGGAGCGCCACCTTTCATGCGGAGCGGCAACGGAGCGGAACCCATGAGCGCTTTCAAGTTGGCGCCAATACGTACTGGTTTTGGTTTTGGCGTGGGAACACCTATGCGAAGGAGTGGGGCAGGTTAACCCGCCGACGTTATCTGTAAGCTGACTTGCGGTGGCTTCTGTGACGAAGCTCAGCGCTCAGATAGAGATCGTGCAGGTAGTGATAGTGAGAATTTGTACCTGTTTGTTCGGGGGGTCAGTTTTAGCCGATCGCCCCTGACTTTGCCAGAGGTCTCCCACTCCCACCGTGCACCATGTCCACTGACCAGAAACAGTACGTCTAAAATGACCCAATATGACTGAAAGCTTATTTTCCACAGTCTATGCATCTGTCGGGATACGGAACGGGCGCCGATCATCAATCGTCTCCCTGGTGAGGTGCTCTTAGAGATATTCGATTCCTATCGACAAAATATCACCGATAAATACGATCATTACTGGAGAAAGAATTACGCATGGTTCAATCTCGCACATGTGTGCAGAAAGTGGCGCGCAGCCATGCTCGCGTCGTTCTCCCGTTTGGATTTAAATGTCGTCGTGGGACCCGTAAAACCGGGCAATATCAAGACTATTCTGTCAGGTCATTTGCCGATTCTCATCGACTACTTACACTCATACGGACCGAGGGAGAACAATGGCAGTGCCGTTTGGCGCATGCGTGCCGCACTCGGACATCGTGATCGCGTGCGATCGATCTCCTTTCAAGGGCACAGTGACGACTTCAAAAAATTCATCAAGGCGACCAATTATCACTTTCCAGCGCTGGAGAGCCTTGTCCTTTGCTTTCCAGAAGGCTACGAACCTGAGATCCCAGCCACATTTCTCAGGGGATCAGACCGATCAGATCTACCTGTTCGACGTCTTGGATTATACGGCGGTTCCATCGCATTCTTCGTATCTGGAATTTTATCGTCCGCAACGGCTCTCACCGACCTCACTTTGAATTTTACTACTTCTAATCTCGTGGATTTTGACGTGTCACAAGGATCGTCCTTTCTTGCCTGTTTGCAAGGGATGCAACGCCTTCGCAAGCTCGATCTGACCATACAGTTAAATCTCCGAGTCTTCCTGTCCGAGTCAGAGCAGTCTCCGGATCCCAAAGATACTACTGTCACTGTTCCGATGTCGGAATTAACACATTTCTACTATTCGGGCCCTAACACATTCTTGAACCATCTCATGTCCAGGATTTCGGCCCCGTCCCTGCAGGATGCTCGCTTCCAGGTCTGCGCCAAATATTCCCTTCCATACCTCTCTCGGGTTATCGACGACGTGAGGGAAGAATTTCGGTCAGTCAGCGTAACTTTCGATTCGGATAATTTCCACCTCGTATCGTCGACACACTTGGGGGATATCGATCACTTCAAGCCGTCCGAGTCGTCCTTTAGGTTAAACGTTAATTGTTCCCCGTATTCAATCGACTCAATGAACAGCACACCCTCTACGAAGCTTTCCATAGCAGAGGAGCTTACTTTAAATTTCCCAGGTTCGAACATGACGGGATGGGAGGATATTTTTTCGATGCGCGATTTTCTTCGCCAGTTCCGCAGCGTCAGGGTCCTTCGGGTGAATCCATTCGTGCGGGAGATTGGACTTTACCTCAAGCAAGACGAGGACGGACAGGAGGCATCTTGCCCGTACTGGAAGAAGTCGAGATATCAATATCGCGCCCAAGATTTACCGAGGGAATATTTGATCCGGACGGGGAGTACCAGCGCGGTGCAGCCGAAGCAGTGGCAGTTTTCGAGCCAGGCGAACGAGCGGGTCACATTGTAGGAGTTTACATTTGTAAGCAGACGGAGATGCAATCCAGAATGCGAGAAGCTGGTACTAATGTATCCTTCGATGTACTACTGTAGTACAGTAGTCACGGTAGTGACTTTGAATGTATGCATGTCAAATTCCAGTCTGTAGTGATGCGCTACATCGAATCGACCGCTCCTCCCATCGTGATGGACGTTGTCCGAAGGCGCTTGGCTCGAGGATCAGCGCTATCAGCACTGACCCCTGTCTCCGACCACGACCTCAGGCCTCAGCCTCATGCCTCATTACCCATCCTCCTTTCTTTCTTCAGATAAGTTGGATTTTTTGTCAATCTGTATGAATATGGATATGGATACATCCTCATTACATTACATGCATAATAGGTGTCCGTCCGTACCCGCCGCGCGGTGGCTGCACCTCCTTTGCCCTGACTCTTTAGATATACAGTATTTCCATCGTGACGATTAATAAAAGCAATCCTGCAGGAGTGAGAGTGTGCACAGATGTGACGTGCTTCACGCGAACCACTGCACGCTTTCCCAAGCTTGCGAGTCGATCCTCGCGCTCGCGCGTTAGATGAGTGGCGTAAACAAGGTTGAGGTTCGAGGTCCGACAATGAACGTTAATGAACCCCAAACTCAGCCGTGGGAAATTATAACTCCTTACTTGCCAGGGGTCGTCGCCTCGCCTCTCCGAAAGCTCTCCATAAGTCTCATCTCCAATACCACATCTCCATCACCATGGAGTCCACTGACAAGAAACAGTACGTCTAGAAATTACATGACATGACTTCACCAAGGACTTCACCACTTATTTTCCACAAGTCTAGGCAGCTGTCAGGACACGGAACAGTCGCCGAACTTGACGAACATCAATCGTCTCCCTGATGAGGTGCTCTTAGAGATATTCGATTCCTATCGACAAAATATCACCGATAATTACAATCATTACTGGAGGAGGAATTACGCATGGTTCAATCTCGCACATGTGTGCAGAAAGTGGCGCGCAGTCATGCTCGCGTCGTTCTCCCGTTTGGATTTAAATGTCGTCGTGGGACCCGTAGAACCGGGCAATATCAAGACTATTCTGTCAGGTCATTTGCCGATTCTCATCGACTACTTACACTCGTACGGACAGAGGGAGAACAATGGCAGTGCAGTTTGGCGATTGCGTGCCGCACTCAGACATCGTGATCGCGTGCGCTCGATCTCCTTTCAAGGGCACAGTGACGACTTCAGAAAATTCATCAAGGCAACCATTTATCACTTTCCAGCGCTGGAGAGCCTTGTCCTTTGCTTTCCAAAAGGCCACGAACCTGAGATCCCAGCCACATTTCTCAGGGGATCAGACCGATCAGATCTACCTGTTCGACGTCTTGGATTATACGGCGGTTCCATCGCATTCTTCGCATCTGGAATTTTATCGTCCGCAACGGCTCTCACCGACCTCACTTTGAATTTTACTACTTTTAATCCCGCGGATTTTGACGCGTCACAAGCATCGTCCCTTCCTGCCTGTTTGCAAGGCATGAAACGCCTACGCAAGCTCTATCTGACCACACAGTCAAATACTCAAGTCTTCTCGTCCCAGTCGGAGCAGTCTCCGGATCCCAAAGGTGCTACTGCCACTGTTCCGATGTCAGAATTAACACTTTTTTACTATTCGGGCCCTATCACGTTCTTGAACCATCTCATGTCCAGGATTTCAGCCCCGTCCCTGCAGGATGTTTCCTTCGAGGTCTGCGCCAAACATTCATATTCCCTTCCATACCTTTCTCGGGTCATCGACGACGTGAGGGAAGAATTTCGGTCAGTCAGCGTAGCTTTCGATTCGGATAATTTCCACCTCGTATCGTCGACACACTTGGGGGAAATCGATCACTTCAAGACGACTCGTTTTAGGTTCAACGTGAATTGTTCCCCGCATTCAATCGACCCGTTGGACAGCACACCCTCTACGAAGCTTTCCATGGCGGAGGAGCTTACTTTAAATTTCCCTAGTTCGAACATGACAGGATGGGGGGATATTTTTTCGATGCGCGATTTTCTTCGACAGTTCCGCAGCGTCAGGGTGCTTCGAGTGAATCCATTCGTGCGGGCGATTGGACTTTACCTCAAGCAAGACAAGGACGGACAGGAGGTTATCTTTCCCGTACTGGAAGAAGTCGAGATATCAATATTTGATCCGGGCGGGGAGTACCAGCGCCGTGCGGCCGAAGCAATGGCAGTTTTCGAGCCATGCAAACGAGCGGGTCGCATTATAAAAGTTTACCATTGTAAGCAGACGGAGATGCAATCCAGAAATGCGAGAGGCTGGTACTAGTGTATCCTTCGACGTACTACTACTGTAGTATAGTAGTCACGGTAGTGACTTTGAATGTATGCATGTCAAATTCCAGTCTGTAGTGATGCGCTACATCGAATCGACCACTCCTCCCGTCGTGATGGACAGTGTCCGAAGGCGCTAGGGCCCCAGGATCAGCGCTATCAGCACTGACTCCCCTGTCTCCGACCACGAAACCCATTACCCATTCTTCTTTCTTTCCAGATAGGTTGGGTTTTTTGTAAATCTGTATGAATATGAATATGAATACATCCTCATTACATTACATGCATAATAGGTGTCCGTCCGAGCCCGTCGCCGCGCGGTGGCTGCACCTCCCAAGGCACCTCCTTTGCCCTGACTCTTTAGATATAAGAATGTATTTCCATTGTGACGACAATTAATCAAAGCAAGCCTGCAGGAGTGAGTCGGAGTGTGCACAGATGTGACGTGCTTCACGCGACACGCGAGCTACTGCACGCTTTCCCAAGCTCGCGAGCGATCCTCTCCTCGCGTCGTCCGTTAGATGAGTGGCGTAAACAAGGTTGAGGTTCGAGGTCCGACAATGAATGTTAATGAACCCCAAACACAGCCGTGGGAAATTATAACTCCTTACTTCAAGTTGCTGCCAGGGGTCGTCGCCTCCGCCTCCGAAAGCTCTCCATAAGTCTCATCTCCAATACCACATCTCCACCACCATGGAGTCCACTGAAAAGAAACAGTACGTCTAGAAATGACATGACATGACTTCACCAAGGACTTCACCACTTATTTTCCACAAGTCTAGGCAGCTGTCAGGACACGGAACAGTCGCCGAACTTGACGAACATCAATCGTTTCCCTGATGAGGTGCTCTTAGAGATATTCGATTCCTATCGACAAAGTACCGATAATTACAATCATTGCTGGAGGAAGAATTACGCATGGTTCAATCTCGCACATGTGTGCAGAAAGTGGCGCGCAGTCGTGCTCGCATCGTCCTCCCGTTTGGACTTAAATGTCGTCGTGGGACCCGTAAAACCGGGAATTCAAGACAATTCTGTCAGGTCATTTGCCGATTCTCATTGACTACACACACTCGTACGATCCGAGGGAGAACAATGGCAGTGCCGTTTGGCGATTGTGTGCCGCACTCAGACATCGTGATCGAGTGCGCGAGATATCCTTTAGAGGGTGCGCTGACACCTTCAGAAAATTCATCGACGCGACCAATTATCACTTTCCCGCGCTGGAAAGCCTTGTCCTTTACCTTTCACATGGCCACGAACCTGAGATCCCAGCCACATTTCTCAGGGGACTAAATCGATCAGATCTACCTCTTCGACGTCTTGAATTGCACGCACGCGGTCCCTACGCATTCTTCGTATCTGGACTTTTGTCGTCCGCAACGGCTCTCACCGAACTCACTTTGAGCTTTTCTTTTCCTTATCACAGGGATTTCGACTCGCTACAAGGATCGTCTTTTCTTGCCTATTTGCAAGCCATGAAACGCCTACGCAGTCTCCATCTGACCACACCGTATGATTTCCCAGACTTCCTGGCCAAGTCCCAACATTCGCCGGTTCCCGAAGATACTATTGCCATTGTCCCGATGTCAGAACTAACGAGTTTCTACTATTACGGCCGTACCACATCTTTAAACCATCTCATGTTCGGGCTTTCAGCTCCATCCCTCCAAAATGTTCGCTTTGTGCTCTGCCCCAAAAATCCCTTACGTGCCTCTCTCGGGTTATCGACGAGGTGAGGGAAGAATTTCGGTCAGTCAGCGTAGCTTTCGATCTGGAAAATTTCCACCTCTTATCGTCGACTCACTCGGGGGAAACGACCACTTCAAGCCTAGGCCGTCCTTTAGGCTCGACGTGAATTGTTCCCCGAGTTTAACCAACTCAATGAGCAGCACGCCCTCTACGAAGCTTTCCATGGCGGAGGAGCTTACCTTAAATTTCCTCGATTCGAACATGACAAGATGGGATCATTCTTTTTCGATATGTGATTTTCTTCGCCAGTTCCGCAGCGTCAGGGTGCTTCGGGTGAATCCATTCGTGCGGGAGATTGGACTTTACCTCAAGCAAGATGAGGACGGACAGGGTACTATCTTGCCCGTACTGGAAGAAATCGAGATTTCAATACCGCGTTTGAAAAGACATAATTTAGACGGGGAGTACCAGCGCCGTGCGGCCGACGCACTGGCAGCTCTCAAGCCATGCAAACGAGCGGGTCGTGCTGTAAAATGTTACCATTGTGAGCAAACGGAGACGCAATCCAGAAATGCGGGAAGCTGGTGATGTATCCACGGATGTACTGCTGAACTACCGCTACTAGTAACCTGAATGTACAGTATGTACAGTATGTCGAATTCCGGTCTGATCAAGTGCACCTCCTTTGCCCTGGCACTTCGTGCTTCACGCGACACGCGAGATACTGCACGCTTTTCCAAGCTTGCGAGTCGATCCTCGAGGCCCTCCTAGATATTTATCCTCGCGTAGATGAGTGGCGTAAACAAGGTTGAAGTCCGACAATGAACGTAATGAACATCAAACTCAGCCGTGGGAAAGAAATTAGAATTGAACTCCTTTCTTGCCAGGGTCGTGGTCGCCTCGCCTCTCCGAAAGTTCTCCAAAAGTCTAATCTCCACCACATCTACAACACCATGGAGTCCAGTGATCAAAAACAGTACGTCTAGAAATGACTCGACATGACTGCACCGCTTATTTTCCACAAGTCTAGGCACCTGTCAGGACATGCCGGAACAGTCGCCGAACATGACGAACATCAATCGTCTCCCTGATGAGGTGCTCTTAGACATATTCGATTCCTATCGACAAAGTATCACCGATCAATACGATCATTACTGGAGGAAGAAGTACGCATGGTTCAATCTTGCACATGTGTGCAGAAGGTGGCGCGCAGTCACGTTCACCTCGTCCTCCCGTTTGGATTTAAATGTCATCGTGAGACCCGTAAAACCGGGCGCTATCAAGACTATTCCGTCTGGTCATTTGCCGATTCTCATCGACTACACAGAGTTGCCAGTGCGGGCGATCAGTATTAATGAGACTTCTGTTTGGCGCTTGCGTGCCGCACTCACACATCATCGTGATCGCGTGCGCGAGATCTCGTTTGGAGGCTCCGGATCGGCGTGCTATCCCATCTTCACAAAATTCATCGAGGCGGCCAGTTATCACTTTCCCGCGCTGGAGAGCCTTGTCTTTTGCTTTGAGCATGTCCGCAAACTTCTTGAGTTCCCAGCCACATTTCTCAGGGGACCAGATCAATCAGATTTGCCATTTCGACGTCTTGGATGGTACGGCAGTTACTCCACATTTTCCATATCTGGATTTTTGCCGTCCGCAACGGCTCTCACCGACCTCACTTTGAACTTTGCTACTTCTAATCCCGGGCAATTCAACCCGTCAGAACGATCGTCCTTTTTTGCCCGTTTGCAAGGCATGCAACGTCTACGCAAGCTCGATCTGACCATGCCTTCTGTAGGATTCCTGTCCGCGACCGAGTATTCGCCGGTCCCTAAAGATACTACCGCCAGTGTTCTGATGTCAGAATTAACAAGTTTCTACTATTCCGGCCACATCATATTCTTGGACGAACTAATATCTGGGATTTCAGCTCCGTCCCTCCAAGATGTTCGTCTTGAGATCCGCACCGATTATCCCCTTCCGTACCTCTCTCGGGTTATCGACGACGTGAGGGAAGATTTTCGGTCGGTCAGCGTAGCCTTCGGTATGAATAGTTTCCACCTCTTATCGTCGACCGACTGGGAGAAATCGACCACTTCAAGCCCGGGCTGTCTTTTAGCTTCAACGTGGATGGTTTCCCGGATCCAATTACGGCAACTAACTCAAAGTGCAGCACGCCCTCTACGAAACTTGCCATGGCGGAGGAGATTTCCTTAAATTTCCCTAGTTCGGACATGGCTTACTTTGGGCCTTGCGTGGCAAGTTGGGACTATCGTTTTACATTGCGCGTATTTCTTCGCCAGTTCCGCAACGTCAGGGTCCTTCGGGTGAATCCATTCGTACGAGAGGTTGGACTTCGCCTCAAGCAAGATGAGGACGGAGAAGAGGCTATTTTGCCAGTACTGGAACGAGTCGAGATATCAATATCGCGTTTGAGTGGATGTTCAGACGAGGAGTGCCAGCGCCGTGCAGCCGAAGCGCGGGAGGCTTTCGAGCCACTAGCGGGCCACCCTATAAAAGTTCACCATTATGAGCAGACGGAGACGCAGTCCAGATATGCGAGAAGTTGGTGAAGTATCATTAATGGATGTACTACTACACTTGTAGTAGTAGTAACTTGAATGTATGTATGTCGAAATTCTGGTCCGGTCAAATTCCAGTCTTTTGTGATGTGCTACATCAAATCGACCGTTTTACTCGTTGTCGACGAACCGGGTCCGAAGGCTCTTAGGCCCCATCAACACTAATAGTTGTTTATGCTAGCCCGATGCCGTGAGTACTGCAGTGAGAGAAAAGAAAAGCTTAAAGAAACCAAAGCAGATTAAATGATTGGCCGATGCTGTTAAGAGCATTGTATGTATTGTTGCACATTGTATGAATATGGATCCATCTTTCAGAGCCAGAGAATGGAAAGTATACTACGTGCCCACGCCCATGCAGTGCCGTCATAGAGTTAGAGAGAATGAGGCGCCAGCCCCCTCCACTCCGTGCAGAGCAAGCGGCGCGTGCTGAGTGCGAGGAAAACGGGCGGTGGTGGTGACTGGAACACGCCTGAAGTCGACGACGTGGAGATACAGATGTAGATGTAGACATAGTCGATGTGTGGTGGTAATCACGATGCCGCCTCCGCCGTCGATCGTCCTCCGTGCTCGCGCTCGCGCTCCTCCCAGAACGTCCAAGATTCATTCATTTTGTACGCTGGGAAGCCTGGTAGCCAAAACTGCGGCCGTAATGGTGGCAACTGTACGGCGTCTTCCTGCGCGCGGTCCTTACCACCTCGCGCTCGCCCTTACTAGGCCGGGGCGTTGTGTGACGTCATGACGGAATTGGCTCGGGTGATGACGTGCGCGAGCCGCGACCATTTTGTGGAACGAAACCCATGAACGGATCCAACCGGTTTGGACGCCACTGGCTGGATTTGGCACACGGTTTGTCACACTTGTCACCTGTCACTTCTTCGAACGAAAAATGAAAACCACTTCGTGTGAGCAATATTCCTAATATGTACACCACCAGTACACCATGTGACAGGCATCCAAGGATACCGATGTCTGAAATATTATTGTACCCCGCCCATTCCCTTTGTTCATCCTGAACGATGGCTCAATGAATATCCGGCTCGCCCCCATGGGCCCCATCAGTGAAGAACTTGAAAGGCAACACGACAAGACAGCTTCGTCTAATGTTGAGAACACTGGCAAAGTTTATCAATCTCAGCGATTGCGCTCATCAAACTCTGCTGGTTCCTCTCCCGACTCTCACAGCAACGGTGCCTTCAACAACATTTGGCATTGAGAACGTGATTACATCAGAATATATGAATATTTGACCCTCCTCTGACGGCTTGTCAAGTGTTTTGAATATATGTGATGATGCACTACACTTTGCGGTCCACTTGGGCGAAGAAGTGAACAATGAAACTGAAAAAAAATTTCAGTTGGCTGTTCAGGCGTTGAATGGATATAATACCGAATTTCATCCCTGGTAAGGTAAATGGACGTCAGCATAACACCAGCTGACCCTTTCTTACAATAGGTTTGAGTTTTCCAACTCCTGGACGAGAATTGCAGAGGGGAACAGTACGGGGTTGTACGATGCGCGGTACCGGCCAATGGTATGCATCCATATGCACATTCTTCCTCTCCTTCACATGAGTTTCAACTCAAGACGAACAGCCGAGTCTGGCGGTGGCCATCGACTTCGTAGTGTTCAAAGCTTTTCCGGATCCGGAGCCCATCGTTGTACGACGTGAGTGACAATCAATGAACTCCTCTTTACAGTCTCATTTGTATGTCAGAGCTGCTCAGCTACTCGGCCAGCTTTCAAGATGTTCTTTGGAACTTCACTCATCTCGAGAATAGCAAGCGTATAACTCTGAGCGAAAATCCGCATTTCTACTTAAAACTCCCCACATTAATCGATGAATATGGGGGCGGATTTAAAGCGTTCCCAGCTGAGAATTTGCCGTTAAAGCGCAATGCGACCATTTATGTTCTCATCGATCAGCCCAAGCTTCTTTTTCTCGAAACTGAACATGTATCACGGGTATTTGGTAACGTCTTCAGGTTGAAGGGCGTCATGATCTTCAAAGGCTTGTCCAAATATTCCTTTCTATCCCTATGTGACTTTGACAGCTCTCTAGACATTCACGGGGTACTCGAGGGAGAATCAGCAATTGGAGAATCAGTAATTAGCGGGTCTAGCCGTGGCAAGCCGTACCTGTGGCATAGCGAGGATCCTTTTGCACTCCCTAGCTCAAGTGCCCAAACTCATAAAGGTCCTTTACGACCCATCCTGGTAGAGAGGACATTCGAGGACTGGAGAGATCTAATTCGCAGAAAGATGGGTTCCGGTGATGGCAATCTACACATTTATGTCAGTCAAACCCCGCCGTCATGGTCAACTCGGAATTTGGTACGCCGTAACGAGCCTAGTCTTAGTATGCTTCACATTAAGTTCCCATGTATCAATTTCAGGAAAAGGACCCGCCACCGCCACCAACATCAGAGCAGCCAGGGTATAACGTGCTATACAACAGATGTCCGATCAGCATTCTCAACGACGACACGCTCCTTGAAATATTCAATAACTATCGACTGGAAGATGAGGAAGGTTGGAATTACCAACTTAGGTGGTGCAAGCTCTCCCATGTTTGTCAAAAATGGCGCCGCCTCATCTACAAATCACCATTCCACTTGAACATGCAAATTATTCTCACGAACGACATGCCACCTCTATACATGTTAGCCCATTTGCCACCCTTGCCGCTGGTCATCGACTGTAGGAGTACGGATCCTGCTGAAGACAACAATGACATACTTCACGCAATGCAGCAGCCTGATCGCATACGTCGTGTTTTCTTCGAGGCTCCGCCCCCAGCTTTGGAACAATTGATTGTGACCATAGGCGAACTTTTCCCAAGACTGGATGCGTTGTCTCTATTATCCACAACTAAGTCAGAGGGATTCTCAGGACTGGTGCTTCCTAGGACGTTCATGGCCCCAAATCTACGCCACCTCGCATTACATGGCATCTCTCTTCCAACAGGACTCCCAATACTCACTTCCGCCTTTTCCCTCGTCACTCTGAAACTTACAGACATCCAAGCTCCTGGATACTTTACTCCGGAACTGTTGGTCACACAACTTCAGCACATCCCTCACCTCCAGGAACTCTTAATCGGTTTCTATACTCCTTTGCCTCCCCCTAGCACTGAGGGAGAGCTACTGCGTGCGCCTATAATGCTTACGGCACTTCCCGCACTCAGGTGGCTCTCGTTCCGAGGAGTCGTTGCCTATTTGGAAGGCCTTGTTTCTCGCATTAGCGCACCTTTACTGGAGAGATTCAACGTCACATTATTTTACGAACTCACATTCACTCTCCCGCACCTGTTCGAGTTTATCAGGAAAACCGAAGGGTTCAGACATCCTATTGCCAATGTCGTTTTCAACGGGGAGGCCGTCGCCTTCGTAATCGGTCCTCGGGATCAATTCATCGATGGAACTTTCAGCCTTCACATTAGTTGCAAGTCGTTCGACTGGCAAATCGATTCTGCAACGCAAATTTGCAGCGCATTGGCGCCAATTCTTTCCGTTGTAGAGCAGCTCAAGCTTGAATGCGACGGGCAGAGCCTACCAGATGACTGGCAGAATGAGGTCGACGGTATTGAGGCCTGGCACGGGATTCTCTGGCCATTCAGCGGCGTGAAGATACTTGACATCGGCCATCCACTGGCGTTGGAATTTTCCAGGGGTCTGGAATCGGATAACGCGGGCTTGATCGCGGTGCTTCTACCGGAGTTGCAAGAGCTTCAAGCTGTTGTCACAGCCCAACAAGCGACGAACGCGTTTGCTACATTCATCGATGCTCGGCGAGTTGCAGGTCGGCCCGTACACCTCCGAGTGACATCATTTATCCCAGATGATGAGCCTGTTATCCCAGATGCGTCTGTGTACCAGTACCCTATGCCAGTGGGTCACTTGTCAGTTCAAAGCAACTTTACGTTATCGTCGGGCACAACTGACGACTCGTCAATTCAAAATGACTATACGTTGGACCCAGATGAGGACCTGTCATATCAAAACAACCATATGTTGGACCCAGATGAGGACTTGTCAGTTCAAAACGACTATATGTTGGACCCAGATGAGGACCCATCAATTCAAAACGACTATACGTTGGACCCAGATGAGGACCCATCAATTCAAAATGACTATACGTTGGACCCAGATGAGGACCCATCAATTCAAAACGACTATACGTTGGACCCAGATGAGGACCCATCAATTCAAAATGACTATATGTCGGACCCAGATGAGGACTCGTCAATTCAAAACGACTATACGTTGGACCCAGATGAGGACCTGTCATATCAAAATGACCATACGTCGGACCCAGATGAGGACTCGTCAATTCAATCTGATTATACGTTGGACCCAGATGAGGACTTGTCATATCGCTAGCCCGATCTCGTGGGTATGGTATAAATTTCATGCCCCGATCTCCGCTCACGAAACTCATCCTACATTTTTCCCTTCAGATAGATTGGATTGTCAATCCGAGAGGAGAGCAGTACTAGTGTGCAGGGATATCCGAGCCCGAGTCCGTACCGTAGTAAGAGGAAAGGAAGCACAAAGGGAACCAAAGCAGATCGTAAATAATTGACTGATGCTGTTAACAGCATTGTATGCATTGTATGCACATTGTATGAATATGGATACATCCTCCAGAGTCAGAGAATGGAAAGTGTACTACAGCAATATACACGTACATAGTTAGCTAACGAACAAAAAAATGACAATAAAGTAATCTCCAACTCCAACGTCCAGCGGAGGCGCGCACCCGCGCAAATCTCAAAACACAGTACTCGGTACTCAGCGACAGAGAGGGAGAATCGACGATAGTAATCAAAATCAACACTGCCCACAAACTGCTTCAAGTTTACTGAAAACCTACATAGCTCAAGCTCCACATCTCCCCTCTCACGCCAAGCCCGCCCGCCTCAGCGCCCACAACCTTAGCTCCGAGCCTAACGAGCACGCTAACAGCGTCGCGCATAGCAAGTTTCTCGCGCGCGCTGAGCGGTCGCACGACTCGGATATCGATGCCCTGGAACGCAGGCGTATACGGCACGCACGCGCGGCGCGCGCCGAGCGCTAGGAATACAGGCGGTGGTGGTGGTGACTGGAGCACGCCTGAAGTCGACGACGCGGACGACACGGACGATACAGATGCAGACGTAAGTGATGTGTGGTGGTGATCACGATGCCGCCTCCGCCGTCGGTCGTCCTCCGTGGTTGCGCTTGCATTCTTCCCAGAACGCCCCAAATTCATTTTGTACGCCGGGAAGCCTGGCAGCCAAAACTGCACCGGCGGTAATGGTGGCGCTGGAGGAACTACAGCGTCTTCCTGGGCGCGGTCATCATTACCACCATCCTCGCGCTCGCCCTTATCGGACGCCATCGTCGATGTCAAGGCCCCTGGCACGTTGTATGACGTCCCGTGGGGCATGACAGGAATTGGCTCGGGCGATGACGTGCGCGAGGGGCTTCCATTTGATGGAGCACCACCTTTTATGCGGAACGGAACCCATGAGCGCTTGGTTGCTAGTACCGGGGTTGGTTTTGGCGGTTTTGGCGCAGGAACGGGTAGAGGCGGTGTTTCACGTCGTCGCGAGCGCGAGTCACGGCGTCGACGAGACCCATGCGAAGGCGTGGGGGAGGTTAACCCCGGAGAGGGCCGGCGTGATTTGTGAGCTGACTTGTGGTGGCTTCTGTGACGATGCTCGCGAGTGCGCGATCGTGATCGTGAGCGAGATCGGGCATCGGATGCAGCGGGTGTGGTGAGTCTGCCCGATGAACCGGATATTTTAGACGAGACGGCAAAGTCTTCGAAGGACGATGGCGATTTGTGGCGCTTGCGATGCCGCGAATCGGATCGCCGGCGATGTTTTGAATCTGACACGCGCGGAGGGTCTGCTGGTGCTTTGGAGGGGATCGTAATCTTCTGCGGCTTGGAAGATGATTGGGGACGAGAAGACCGATCTGCGATCTTTGCAGCTTCCTTCTTGACCAAAGCTGGTAGGGGGCGATCGTCTACGTGTTTCATCCGACGAGGATCATTTTCATAAAAGTCTGCGTAAGAGTCATATTCCCGTTCGGGTTTAGGCAAAGGCTGATTATTCGGGAGTGGCTTGACATGCAACAACGGCGTTCTGCGTCGCCGCGGATCCTTGGAGTAGAAGTCGGAATAAGTGTCATGCTGAACCGCTGGATTAGGAGAACGGCCCTGGGGTGTGATCGTATGATTATCGCTGCTCACTTGCGATTCGGCCCGGACCTGCTCTTGCTCTACAGGAGCTGACGGCTCTGGAGGTGGTTCAGGGTGGATAGAGTTGATAGCATAGGTGAGGAGACCCTCCTCAGAAAATATCGATGGATGGAGGACGGGAAGGGGTACGGGAACAGGCAATGGTGACCGCTCTGGACTAGGGTCAGCATGAGATAGCGCGCGAGGAGACTCAACAAGTGCGGGCTCTGGGTCCTCGACTTTGGCTTCAGGATCCGGTGCTGGTGCGTCCGCGGCTGGTACGTCCGCTGCCGGTGCGGATGTCGGGTCTGGCTCCGGCTCCGGCTCCGGTTCTTGCTCTGGTTTTGATTCCGGTTCTGGCTCACGTTTCAACTTCGATCCTGGTTCTGAACGCTCTTTACCCTTACGTTTGGATGAAGTCACCGATGCGGACGAGGCTGCGCGCATCGGTGTGACTTGCTCAGCCCCAACGGTCTTGGAACCCAGGGTGGACGATGGACCGCGTGACTTTGGGACATCCTTGGATAGCGTTGGCGATTGTCCTTCGGCTGCCTCCTCCATTGCCTCCCCGATAACCCATTCCTCACCCTCGTCCCGCGCAACCTCTTTCAAGAGCTCATCCAGAACCTCGGCGGCGAGCCGAAACACGCCATCGACTCGCCCGTCGATGAACCACTTGCTGAACATCTCCCGTGCCCACACCATTTCGCGCTCAACCTCTTCGCGCTCCTCGCGCCTCTCCTTCCCCCTCTCAAGTCTTTCTTTCAGCTCTCCAGGTCCTCCTCCCGCTCGTTGGCACTCCAGTCCTCAGGAATGTGCTCTTCAGCACCATCCAGCGCAACTTTGACTTCGTATACGCCTTCGCGAACAAGTCGGCGCTCGTTCCGTCCCAGCTTGAGGTATTCAGTCTGTGCCCAGTCTCGAATTTCTGGGTCATCCGAGTCGAGTAACAGGGCTAAACGTCTCGCGCGCCGCTCACCGGCAGGAAGCTCCGGATGTAGATGATGTGGGACAGTTGGGCGCTCGGACAGTCCTGGAGGGGTTGCGAAGGGATCGTCCGGATCTAGGGCCGTTGATCTTTCCAGGGCATCCGGACAGGAGAGGCGGGAGAGGCGATAGGCAGCGAGGAAGGCGGAGTAAGGTTCGAGCCGGAGAGCCGGGAGCACGTCCGTGCGGCCATGGATTTGGTGCGGCGGTCGGTCTATTATGCGTCAACAGAAGAAAGTTAGTTATCAACGGGATAGCAGGAAGAGGAGTTATTAGGTCGTACGGCAGTGCTCGCATATTTGGGTGGGATCGTGATGTATCGATGGATGTGGATGTTGTGACGCAGTAGACGGAACTTTTAGCCGTTTGTAATCGGAAGCGGCGGAACGGCGACTTGAGCTGTCGATGCGTGACGACCGTGTACGACGAGAGGCAGAAGAAATGTAGGATGGTGATGTGACAGAAGACACTGTGACGGAGGATTCGCTGCTGTAGGTAAACTCGCTGCCGCCGATTGTGGCGGCTCTCCACCGGTCGATATCGCTGTAAGAGATACCGGACTTGCTCCCAGGACTGTGGGGAGAGTAGGGAACGAGGGCACGGGTACCATCGTCATATCTGGAGGTAGAGACTGGTGTGCGCGTGGGCGTGATGCTTCTTCGCTTCGCTCTCGTGTGCGTGTGACGAGACGACGAACTCGGTCTCCTGTCCTTACTCCGAGGAGACTCCGGAGATCTTCGACGAGTTGAGTGAGTGGGAGTGTGAGAGGGAGCGGAGCCTTGGTGCTGCACGCGGCGGACGGGATGATGAGGATTTGAATAATTTAAAATCGAGAAGGGTGCCGATATCTGATTCGCTGGAGTAGCTGGACAGGCTGCTGAAGGAAGATAGGGACATGGATGGCGTGGCGAAGAGGCGCAAGCGCACGTTGTAAGTCGTTGATAATCGGAGTTCTGTCTGGGACTTGAGTCGAGACGTTTAAGGAGGTGGCGAAAAAAGGGTGGGCTGAGTGTGTGTGTGCGTAAAGTATGTGAAAAGGCTCTTTACGCATGCCTGCATCGTGGACCGTGGGAACACGGAGTCTTCACAATAAGGCACCACGTGGCAGGCCAGCGCTCCGGAAATTCGGTTCCCCGGGCGCCACTTAGCGACCCTTATGGCGGACCTCACCTCAAGCCATCCCGCTCGGTGCTATATACAACACCCTCTCTCTCCCGCATGACCATCGCCTCGATACCCCACTCAAAATTCCAACTTCTAGAAACACTGTACAATGACCAATGTATTATATTCTTTCTCTAAGTTCCGTGTATTTATTAACATAATAGACCTTGTGAGGTAGTATTCACTTGGCATAGAGTTGTCAATGGCACTGGGGCCGCATTTACTTTTACTAGCAATTTCCTCCGTTGGCAAATTCTTTTCTATAATGTTAAGGCTCTAATTATTTGGGACGGACGGTCTGAACCAAACCGCTATCAACATTTGCGTTCTATCTTTTAAAAGCTACTTGGTGTCAAGGTATGTCCGTGGGGTGCGATACAACTGAGGGCGTTGGAATCACGAGACTTAACTGGTAACGAGAAAGGTCGCGGCCATGATGGGGATGTGGGAGTGCAACGCTGTGGGAAACAGTCTATGCGATGGGCGAATATCTCGGTTGTTCAATTATGGGGCTGGAGGAGACAGGGATGGAAAACGTGAATTGCTTGTAAAAGACAACGTTGGTCCTCTCGAGGCGAGGATCGGTGATCCGATGGACAATTACTTCCAAGCGGTAACAACTCCGAACAAAAATCGTCGAAGGTTAGGGAGTGTTAAGTGTTACGTGTCATGGTGAGTGTATGCGACGATTGCCTCTCCATACCATCGTCAATAATAGGGAACATAAAGATGATTATGAGGTCCATCAGCTGGGGCATGAATGAGGAGAAATTTTGGCTCGAAGTAGGCTGATGGGTGATTTACGCGCAGCCAGACTGAGACGAGACCCACGGCAGGCATGAATGCATGAACAGTTGAGATCGGAAAGGCAAAACCGCCAGCCACTGCGAGGTGACGTAGATGAGGCACTTGAAAAGTTGAAAAGTTTCTGAGGGCATCAAGGTTACACCATGATAGTCGGCTACTTGCCCGTCCTGCGTCAAAGGAATGATAATCAGGTGTTCCAGAATTGGATATTCGCCCCCGATCGCCACAACGAGCTTCTGCAAATTCGGAACAGGCATCTGAAGGCAGACTGCGGACGCGGGGTCATACTATTCCAGTGTTAGATTCATTCCTTCTTCATCTTCTGTAGTGATGTCGTCCGAGTGCCTATCCCAACGATTCGATAGTGAGTGGAAGCCTGGAAGCGCATGACTGCAATGGGCGTGCCATATGTACAGACGAGGCAGATACTGTACTCAAGTAGGATGTTGACCCAAGTACTATGAGAGTTTGCCATCTCTTGCAAACGTGTGCGAGGCGGTACCACCAGCGTTCAAATATCCATTTTTTTTTTAATCTTCCGCCCAAGGAGAGAGCTTTCGTCATCCCGTTCTTCAAAGGGAACTCGCCGATAAAGATAAAATACAATATGTTGAGCAGTGAATCGTCGTCATTGATGTAGTATATGAAGTGTTGTCAGGCCATTTCTTACTCACAACCGATAAGCATAACGGGAAAGGTTCAAATGAAGCGTACCTCGTAACCTCTGCCGTTCCGATTCGCCCTTGGATTCGCCACTTATATGCACCTCGACCAATTTTTTCGGTGGATTGAAGAGAGGTTTAACTGAAAGGCAGGAGATAAGACATGCCAGGAGATTGAACGTTGAATCGAAAATGAGTAATACAGCTAAGTTATCTCTGCGATTCATCGGCCGTTGTGAGCACGGAGATGCCGATCAAATAGAAGCCTCAGTATTGACGGCGAGACCTGCTCGATGGCGATCACGTGTGACTACCTTATTCGGTTCAAAAAGTTGAGTCATTTTCAAAGTCAGTGACGTCGTCAGTGACGATGATAAGTCATGATTGATTGGCACAACCTTGGGCACAACACTGGTTGGACATTATTGCGAACTGCGAATTCATCTTCTAGATACAGCCAAATGACCGAAACCCACCATTATTCCGATCACGGCAATACCAGCCTTACCAGGACAAGAGTTTCCCAGACTGCCACTGACAGTGGTCACTGCTGGCTCTTTCTGATCACCTGCTGTCCGCCAGCGACCAACTCGGAATATAGCTACCCCGGAATCTTCTTTTCACCATTCAGCTGTCCGATGGTGGCCCAGGGTCGTCCTGGTTTATAAGGTAATAATCGAATCACATATTTATCGTCCCCTCTTCCCCTTCCCCCTGCTCTAACCAATGCTCCCTCTTTCCCGTTCGATAGCCCTAAGCGCGGTTGTGGGCTTACTTTTGGTTTCACTTCTTGTTCACGCTCGGTGTCGCAACAAACCTGGTACCTGTGGCTATCCCTCTGCTACCCGTTGGTCCGCCTTGAACGACTCCATCGATGGCCGTCTAGTCAAAGTGGTGCCGTCTGCAAAGGCGTGCGATGAGTTGGGCTGCACAGAGGCGCAGTGGGAAAGTGGCTTTTTCCGACAAACAATTCCTGGCTCAATGAATGCTGTGGGTTACACAGAATCTTCATTCAAGTTCCTACTTATGGCCCGTCGTAGTACAATTGGGAACAGGTGATCCATACCCCTCCATGGTATCCATTCCACTCATCGAGCGTATATGACGACAGAATTACAGCCCTCCACCTGGGCTCTGTTTACGTAATGGCACAACCTGTGCGCAGGGAGATGTTCCTCTCTATGCGGTCAATGCCACAACTGTCCTGCATATTCAGGTTACGAGTCCTCCAGGTCGGTAACTGCATTGACTCACCTCCTTTTAGGCGGGTATACGATTTGCCCAGGCTCACGATCTACGCGTTGTTATCAAATCTACCGGCCATGATTACCTAGGTCGTTCTACCTCAAAGAACTCACTACTCTCTGGACTGCCTACTCAAGACATCCCTTTACGGAACAATTCATTCGTCGATGGTTCAGATCATGGACCCGCGGTTACTGTAGGCTCCGGTGTTGGTTGAGACCCTCTATGCTGCGGCAAAGGCACAAGGAAAAATGTTGTGGGCGGCCGCTGCCACTGTCTCTCCGGCAGGCGGATATATCCAAGGCGCGGACATTCCGCATTCTCGCCCATTTATGGACTCGCAGCGGACAACGTTCTCCGTACGTGCTTCAACTTCACTTCTCTCGAACTCCCTGAAAAGAAAGTCTAGAGTTCAGCGTCGTTCTGGCCAAGGGTCGTTCGTGACTGCTAACTCGGCCTCTCACCCCGATTGTACGATCTCTAGCTTGCACTCCGTGAATTTCTTATGTCTTCTTTCTCAGTGTTCTGGGCTTTGCGTGGGGGTGGTGCTGGTAGCTGGGGTGTTATTATAGACGCCACTCTCAACCTTCCCCATTTTCAATGCGACTGTACACTGTAAATGTCCTGACAGCGACACTGGACCAGACAGCCAATTTGATGACTACACACGCCAAGCATGTCGACGACTGGGATCAGGTTCGGCTGGGCAGTACTTCACCTTGACGGGTCGACAACGAATAGCACGCTTGTCGTTTCCACGATCTTCAAGGACCTCGACGGTGACGCCAGCAAGGCGCAGATGTCTTCTTTCCTTGCTGATGCAGCCAAAGTTGGGGCAGCTATTCAGGGGGAGACTACCGTTACTACCTTTGCTAATGATATCGTTGGAGTCTCAGATGACACGGTATCTGGATCAACGGCATTATCAGCTCTCGCCTTATTCCTGGCTCTGTCTATTCCAATGCGCCGGAGAGCGTGGGTCCTGCGTACAAGCAGCTTCTCTCACAGGGTATACAATTAGTCATTGGAATCCTCATTGCTGGGGGTGCGTTTCGTTTTCGAGTTGTTCTATGGTCTTATTCCAAGTTCACCATTCACGTAGGCCAAGTGGCTGACAATGCCCACATCGATTCAGCGATACTACCTGCATGGCGCTTGGCAAAGACCCACGTGAGCATTCTCCCCGATACAGTAGTTCAGTCAAATTTGACCGATTCTGCTAGGTCATCGCTGCCCAAGGTTGGGACGATTCCTTGTCCGCCGCGGATGTCCAGGCGCTGCGATTGAATTTTACCGCAACAGTTAGACCTGTGCTCGTGGGGCTTGCTGGTGGGGAATGCAGTGGTAGCTACTCAAATGAGGCCGACGTACTCGAGCCAAACTTTCGGGTCACGTTCTTTGGCTGCAACTATCCACGTCTTAAGAAGATCAAGACTGAATACGACCATAACGACCTATTTATCGTCCCACTCGGCGTCCGCAGTGAATTCTGGGACTCGGAAGGGATGTGTACGATATGACGGACAATACAGAAGTTCCATTTGCATTGTATTATTTAATGAGTGGATTCGAACCTCCCGCTCGATATTATATCTTGCTACCGAAGACAGCTGCGGCTTGTGCTCCTGAATGGTCTGTGGCGGTGGAGTAGCTCGGCGAGTGACCACCTCTAATCTGCTGGGTGTTGCGATAGAGCCTAGAACTCAAGCCCAGAGAGATTAGTACACACGCCACCGCGTCACCGAAGAATGGAGTGTGTTTAACAAGCATGAGATTTGAAAACATGCGGCTACCCTAGATGGCAATTCATACTGTGCCGCTACTACAGTCTTGTAGGGTTCCTTGAGACAGTACGGTTCCTTGATACACTCTGCCCGGCCCACTTATTTGCACCTCGACCAATTTTTTCGGTGGATTGAAGAGGAGAGGTTTAACTGAAAGGCAGGAGATAAGACATGTCTCTGCGATTCATCGGCCGTTGTGAGCCCGGAGATGCCGATCAAATAGAAGCTTCAGTATTGACACGAAACGTGAAACGTAATATGATTGGCCAACTCTTGACAATGCGAGACTGCTCAATGGCGATCACGTGTGACTACCTTATTCGGTTCAAAAGTCAGTGACGTCGTCAGTGACGATGATAAGTGGCACAATTGCGAACAGAATTCATCTTCTATCTTCTAGATGCAGCCAAATGACCCAAGCCCACCATTATTCCGATCACGGCAATACCAACCTTACCAGGAGAAGAGTTTCCCAGACTGCCAGTGGTCACTGCTTGCTCTTTCTGATCACCTGCCGTCCGCCAGCGAGACCAACTCGGAATATAGCTACCCCGGAATCTTCTTTTCACCATTCACCTGTCCGATGGTGGCCCATCGGCGCCCATCATTCAGCCCCACCACAACCCGCAGCCTGGGTCGTCCTGGTTTATAAGGTAAAAATCGAATCACATATTTATCGTCCCCTCTTCCCCTTCCCCCTGCTCTGACCAATGCTCCCTCTTTCCCGTTCGATAGCCCTAAGCACAGTAGTGGGTTTACTTTTGGTCCCACTTCTTGTTCACGCTCGGTGTCGCAACAAACCTGGTTGCTGTGGTTATCCCTCTGCTGCTGGCTGGTCCGCCTTGAACGACTCCATCGATGGCCGTCTAGTCAAGGTCGTGCCGTCTGCGAAAGCATGCGTTAAGTTGGGCTGCACAGAGGCACAGTGGCAAAGCAGCTTTTTCCGACAAACAATTCCTGGGTCAATGGATGCTGTGGGTCTTTTACAAGAGTCTTTATTTGGCCTTCCTTCCTACTTATGACCCGTCGTAGTACAATTGGGAACAGGTGATGCGTACCACTCCATGGTATCCATTCCACTCATCGAATGTATATGACGCCAGGATTACGGCCCTCCAACAGAGCTCTGTTTACGTAATGGCACAACCTGTGCGCAAGGAGATGTCCCTCTCTATGCGGTCAATGCCACATCCGTCCTACATATTCAGGTTCACGAGTCCTCCAGGTCGGTAACTGCATTGTCTCACCTCCTTTTAGGCGGGTATACGATTCGCCCAGGCTCGCGACCTACGCGTCGTTATCAAATCTTCCGGCCATGATTTCCTAGGTCGTTCTACCTCAAAGAACTCCCTACTCCTCTGGACTGCCTACCTTAAGAACATCACCTTTACTGAACAATTCATCGTCGATGGTTCAGATCATGGACCCGCGGTTACTGTAGGCTCAGGTGTTGGCTTGGGGACCATCTATGCTGCGGCAAAGGCTCGAGGAAAAATGTTTGTGGGTGGCACCGCTACTACTGTCTCTCCGGCAGGCGGATATATCCAAGGCGCAGGACATTCCTCATTCTCGCCCATTTATGGACTCGCAGCGGACAACGTTCTCCGTGCGTGCTCCAACTTCACTTCTCTCCAACTTGTCTGAAAAGAAAGTATAGAGTTCAGCGTCGTTCTGGCCAACGGGTCGTTCGTGACTGCTAACTCGGCCTCTCACCCCCAATTGTATGATCTCTAGCATGTACTCCGTGATGTTTCTCATGTCTTCTTTCTCCAGTGTTCTGGGCTCTGCGTGGGGGTGGTGCTGGTAGCTGGGGTGTTATTATAGATGCCACTCTCACCACCTTCCCCATTTTCAATGCGACTGTACACTCTGTAAATGTCCTGACAGCAACGCTGGACCAGACAGCCAGTTTGATGACTACACACGCCAAGCATGTTTGCGACTGGGATCAGGTTCGGGCTGGGCAGTACTTCACCTTGACGGGGTCGACAACGAATAGCACGCTTGTCGTTTACGATCTTCAAGGACCTCGACGGTGACGCCAGCAAGGCGCAGATGTCTTCTTTCCTTGCTGATGCAGCCAAAGTTGGGGCACTTCAGGGGGAGACTACCTTACTCCTTTGCTAATGATATCGTTGGATCCCAGATGACCGGTTCTGGGATCAACGGCATTCTCAGCTCTCGCCTCGTTCCTGGCTCTGTCTATTCCAATGCGCCGGAGAGCGTAGGTGCTGCGTACAAGCAGCTTCTCTCACAGGGTATACATCAGTCCTTGGACTCCTCGTTGCTGGGGGTGCGTTTCGTTTCTGAGATGTTCTATGTCTTATTCCAAGCTCACCATTCACGTAGGCCAAGTGGCTGCCAATGCCCACATCGATTCAGCGTACTACCTGCATGGCGCTTGGCAAAGACCACGTGAGCATTCTCCCCGATACAGTAGTCTCAGTCAAATTTGACCGATTCTGCTAGGTCATCGCCCCAAGGTTGGGACGATTCTTGCCGCCGCGGATGTCCAGGCGTTGCGAAGAATTTTACCGCGACAGTTAGACCTGTGCTCGTGGGGCTTGCTGGTGGGGAATGCAGTGGTAGCTACTCAAATGAGGCCGACGTGCTCGAGCCAAACTTTCGGTCACGTTCTTTGGCTCCAACTATCCACGTCTTAAGAAGATCAAGGCTGCATACGACCTAATGACCTATTTATCGTCCCAGTCGGCGTGTCCGCAGTGAATTCTGGGACTCGGAAGGGATGTGTACGATATGACGGACAATACAGAAGTTCCATTTGCATTGTATTATTTATTGTAATGAGTGGATTCGAACGAATTCTGCTCCAGCTCGATATCATATCTTGCTACCGATGACAGCCGCGGCTTGTGTTCCTGAATGGTCTGTGTGGAGTAGCTCGCCGAGTGGCCACCTCTAATCTTATTGGTGTTGCGATAGAACCAAGCATGAGATTTGAAAGGCATGCGGCTACTCTAGTAGGATGGCAATTCAATAATTCATACAGTGCTGCTACTACTCTTTCTCAAAATTACGCCGAGTGAGCCAGCGTCAAGGATTAGAATGACCTTGCACCAGCGCTTATGTCTTATGGTGTTTGTTACTGCCCCTGCTGCGCTTGGTGAGTGAGTGGTGACTTCAATATTCCCTTGTGGAGTTGTCTCGTGCGTGGGAATAGTTTGAATAAATGTTTGATTGAGGCAGTGGATTGAGGCACGTGGATGCCAGTTTGGGCATTCACCAATATTCAGTCTTTATAATGTTGAAAGACTCCTCCAGCGCCACGACCCTACTGGCACTGTCAACCTCGCTCTTCTCTTTCTCCAACTCCGCATACGAACTCTGTAGTGCCCTCCTCCATGCTTCCAGCCTGTCTACTTCCTCGTTCAGTGTCGTGACGCGTGCCGGTCGCATAGTTGACTCCATCGCCCGCAATCAAGCAAAGCTCTCGTACTCAACCGCCGTCTCGCACATCGCCGCGCTTTCCATGCCGGTCGCTTCCCCATCTCCTCAGCCCACACCGCGTAACATTATTCTCAATCTTTGCTACATGCGCGACCTTCTGCACGACTGCAGCCCTGCGCTCCTCCGAGTCCGGTGCGGCATTGTGTCCTGCTACACACGTGTCCGCGTCAAGATCTTTTGTGGGTACCCAGGACCGGGATGCAGTATTGAGCACAAGCGTCCCCCACAAGTGCACCAATCTAAAGCGGCGTCATTGCCTACGGCAGGTGTGCGCACCGCGTTGCGTACCTGCTCCTCCGGGGCGTCGGGCAATCCAGGAGTGCATGCAAGATCACGATGAACAGTAGCCTTCCTGCCGCAAAATATGCATCAAGTGGCGTAAGCGTAAGCTCTGTAAACTTCGGCAGTCAGTGGTACCGGATTAGGAAATACAAATATATACAAAGCACGATGAAAATTCGGCGTGTTCAATCCGGGTCGTGCATGCAAACGGCTGTATTAAATAATTGCGGACTGCGAATTATCTTCTAACCTAGAAGGGGACGGCCAAATGACCGAAGCCCACCATTATGATCACGGCAACACCAGGACATGAGTTTCCCAGACTCTTGGCTCTTTCTGATCACCTGCCGTCAGCCAGCGAGACCAACTCGGAATATTCCCACCACCGCGTAGCGCCCACTGTATGCACATGATGGAATCCTCTATCATTCGGCTGTCCCAATATTCCCCCGATGGTGTCGCATCATCCAGTCACACCATAGCCTACAGTCGTTCTGGTTATATAAGGTAAAAATCGAAGCGCAGATTGATCGTCCCCTCTTCCCCTCCCCCTGCTTTGATTAATGCCCCCACTTTCCCGTTCGGTAGCCCTGAGCGCGGTAGTGGGTTTACTTTTGGTTCCACTTCTCGTTCACGCTCGGTGTCGCAACCAACCCGGTAGCCCTGGCTATCCCTCTGCTACCGGCTGGTCCGCCTTGAACGACTCCACCGATGGCCGTCTAGTCTCAGTCGTGCCGTCTGCGAAGGCATGCGTTGAGTTGGGCTGCACAGAGGCGCAGTGGGAAAGCGGCTTTTTCCGACAAACAATTCCTGGGTCAATGAATACCGTGGGTTACCAGAATCTTCATCTGTCCTTCCTTCAAGTTCCTACTTATGGCCCGTCATAGTACAACTGGGAACAGGTGATGCATGCCCTCCATAATATCCATTCCACTCACCGAGAGCATATGATGACAGGATTACGGCCCTCCACCAGAACTCTGTTTACGTAATGGTACGACCTGTGCACAGGGAGATGTCCCTCTCTATGCGATCAATGCCACCACTGTCCTACATATTCAGGTTTACGAGTCCTCCAGGTCGGTAGCTGCGTTGGCTCACCTCTTTTTAGGCAGGTATACGATTCGCCCAGGCTCACGACTTACGCGTCGTTATCAAGTCTTCCGGCCATGATTTCCTAGGTCGTTCTACATCAAAGAACTCGCTACTCCTCTGGACTGCCTACTTTAAGAACATCACCTTTACGGAACAATTCCTCGTCGATGGTTCAGATTATGGATCCGCAGTTACTGTAGGCCCCGGTGTTGGCTTGAAGACCCTATATGTTGCGGCAAAGGCACAAGGAAAAATGTATGTGGGCGGCACCGCTGCCTCTGTCTCCCCGGCAGGCGGATATATCCAAGGCGCAGGACATTCCGCATTCGCGCCAATTTATGGACTCGCAGCGGACAACGTTCTCCGTGCGTGCTCCAACTTCGCTTCTCTCCAACTCACCTGAAAAGAAAGTCTAGAGTTCAGCGTCGTTCTGGCCAACGGGTCGTTCGTGACTGCTAACTCGGCCTCTCACCCCGACTGTACGGTCTCTAGCTTGCACTCCGTGAAGTTTCTCACGTCTTCTTTTTCCAGTGTTCTGGGCTCTGCGTGGGGGTGGTGGTGGTAGCTGGGGTGTTATTATAGATGCCACTCTCTCCACCTTCCCCATCTTCAATGCGACTGTACACATTGTAAATATTCTGACAGCGACGCTGGACCAGACAGCCAGCTTGATGACCACACACGCTAAGCATGTCGACGACTGGGATCAGGTTCGAGCTGGGCAGTACTTCACCTTGACGGGGTCGACAACGAATAGCACGCTCAACGTTTCCACGATCTTCAAGGACCTCGATGGTGATGCCAGCAAGGCGCAGATGTCTTCTTTCCTTGCTGATGCGGCCAAAGTTGGGGCAACTATTCAGGGGGAGATTACCGTTACTACCTTTGCTAATGATATCGTTGGATTACCAGATGATCAGTCTGGGATCAACGGCATTCTCAGCTCTCGCCTTATTCCTGGCTCTGTCTATTCCAATGCGCCGGAGAACGTAGGTCCTGCGTACAAGCAGCTTCTCTTGCAGGGTATACCATTAGTCATTGGAATCCTCATTGCTGGGGGTGCGTTTCGCTTCCGAGATGTTCTATGGTCTTATTACAAGCTCACCATTCACGTAGGCCAAGTGGCTGCCAATGCCCACATCGATTCAGCAGTACTACCTGCATGGCGCTTGGCAAAGACCCATGTGAGAATTCTCCCCGATACAGTAGTCTCAGTCAAATTTGACCAATTCTGCTAGGTCATCGCCGCCCAAGGTTGGGACGATTCTTTGTCTGCCGCGGATGTCCAGGCGTTGCGAAAGAACTTCACCGCGACAGTTAGACCTGTGCTCGAGGGGCTTGCTGGTGGGGAATGCAGTGGTAGCTACTCAAATGAGGCCGACGTGCTCGAGCCAAACTTTCGGGTCACGTTCTTCGGTTCCAACTATCCACGTCTTGAGAAGATCAAGGCTGCATACGACCCTAACGACCTATATATCGTCCCTGCAGGTGTCCGCAGTGAATTCTGGGACTCGGAAGGGATGTGTACGATATGACGGACGATACAGAAGTTCCATTTGCATTGTATTATCCAATGAGCGGACTCGATCACATCCTCCTCCCATTCCATATCACATCTCGTTACCAGCGACAGTTGCTGCTTGTGTTCCAGAAAGGCCTGTGGTGGGGTAGCACGCCGAGTGGCTACCCCTAATCTTCTGAGTGGTGTGATAGAACCTAGAACTCAATCCACAGATGAATTAGTACACAGCGCACCGGTAGAGGGATGGAGTGTGTTTAACCGAGCATGAGATTATTTGAGAAGCCAGGCAATTGCCCAATGGTAATCCATACAGTACTGCGATTCTGTTCCAAAATCACGCGGAATGAGCCAGAGCCAGCGTCAAGAATTGGGAAGACCTGGCACCAGCGCTTACTAGTTGCGTCGTGGGAATGGTTTGAATGAGGCACGTGGCAAGCCAGATTCGGTTTCCAGCGCTTTTTTTTCTTTTGAACTTCAGTCACATGAACCATGTCGGCTGCTTTCACAACACGCCGCTCAGGCTTGGCATCTTTACAGAGGCCTTTTTTTTTTTTTTTTAAATTCGGCCATTCGTCGAGTCAAGCACGATGAATGTTTGCGCGGATAGATCCGACTCGGCGCATCGGGAACCTCATTTTTCCCGAACCAAACAGTAATGCTCCCAGTCTTCCAAGTTGCACTAGCTCATCGTGCCTAATCATCACTTCCCCTAACTGATGTCGACCCATAGTGACCAGTCTCTCCCGAGGTTCCAAAAGGTAGTTGTGGATTTTGCCTTCCGACGACTCTGCGAAATACGAGACTCCCACGGCCATCTGAGTGACTCGTCAGATCCACAAGTTTCAAGTTCACGTTGCACGTTAGAGGTTAGCTACAAGCGGACCTGGTGTAGCTCTCGGTGCTCCGCATGAACCGGGCATATTGGTCATAGCCAATGAATCATGGCAATGATGCCGTTGGAGTCCATCATCGATGTTGATGTCACTTCCATGATCGTACTGCGGCTGCTCTGCCCAGCAGACTGGTCTCTCGATCTCGATCCGCCCGGCGGTAGACTTAAAATCTGGGGCGGTGCCGCAGAATGTGGTATGGATAGTCGTAACCTGGTCTTGAGTTATGGGGCTCTAGTATGTCAGCTACTGTATCAACTGCTGCGTGAGTCCACTAAACGGTGTTACGGTAGTGGTTATACCGCACTACCGGAGATTGAGTTCCGTACGCCACGCACTGACACGCCATCAAAGGCTTCACGATTTATGCGGCCATATATTCTGGAAGTGATCACGGCTTAAGGTAGCATCACGGCATCGTAAATGGAAGAGCTTGTTTGTTGACGGCTCTGCGGCCTGTCCTAGCCTATCCAGCAATCCCAGCATTGTCCTCAGGCTCACAGTCTCTGGACCACTAGCTGCAACGTCACACAGTCTCACAAACGTACAGCACGCTCAGCTCTCCGTAATTGATCTTTATTACGGACCGCTGCTGGCGGGGGCGAGCCATTAGTGTAATTTCCAGTCTATTCCCGAGTTGGTATAATTGAGCTTCTTTCGTCAGCACTTCTCAAATCTCAAAATCTATATAAACATGGTCATAGTCAACTGCCAGTGTGCTGGCCTATCTCCTACTATCGACTCGAAGTCTTTACTAAACCCTCCAAGTTCTCCTCTGCTTTACACGAACGCCTCTCCTCATGTGAACCCTCCCTTTTTTTTTTCCCCCTTTGCATTGAGCCCCTTCTAACGATGCGATGCCAGTGCTGCACAGAATGCGTACCATCAACTTCACCTTTCTCGCCGTGCTCATTGGCAGCATTGCCATGATAGGCGCGATCCCGGTTGAGGATGGTTCTCTTGTTGGGAGCATTGCCCATCGCGAAGCGTATGCCCCTTTACAACAGCACTGACAGTTGCACGGGGAGCATGGGTGTTCTGACTAAAAAAAACTTTTTTTTAGCCGGCCCCCATGCCCAGCCTACCGTAATGCTATAGGCATATGGATCTGTTATGCCTGAAAGCCCGGACCTTGGCCCGGACTACAAATTTAAAAATTTCCGCGCCACTTTCAGTCAATCGACCTCTCTCTCTTGATACACAACTTAGTCGTGACCCTTCTTGAGGCCGTGATACAGTAAATATTTAAATGGATAGACTACTGGATTATTCCTACATACTCCTTTAAATTCTTTGTGCGACTGTACACGCTCGTTTATTTCTCTTTTTCTCCCGAAATCCAAATGTGATTTGGTTATTGTCCCCGTCACTGGCGCGGTATCGTACCTTCACTAGCAAGTAAGCACGAGTCTCGTCTGTACGATACGGTGAGCTCTATCCTGTGCCTGCAAGTACATTTGTGGATTCTAAAACCAATGGCATTTAGATCCGATTCAACTCAACAAATAAAAGGTTGTACGTACCCAATCCTGATTGTAGAATACCACGTGTTGGCAGCGGTGAGGTTGATACCCAGCCCACCCGCACGCATGCTCAGAAGGAAGAGCCATGGCGCATCTGGCCCGTTGCCGCCCTCTTGGAAGCGAATCATCTCCGCCGTGGCCAGTGTTTAATGTCTTTTTCACGCGAGTTGGCGGAGCCCAATGATTACTAAAAAAAGTAGTGGTTAAAAAACACGTTGTATCTTGCTCAATACTCACTCAAATAACATCGGTCCAGTGAACCCTATGAGACCGAAATCGTCAGTACATTACAATAAATGACCGAAGCCGAAAAGCGTGGTTTTTAGATAGTTGGATTTTCACACAGGTGGTCACATGGCACGTGACATCAACTTGGGGTGTGCTTTGTCGTGCGCACACCACTTTTGTAGGCACTCGGTATGCTACAGTTGTATACCGGCAAATTTGGTCTTACAGATGGTTTTGGGCCGAAGACTTTTGAGTGAGTATTCAGCGAGATACAGCATTTTTGTTGAATTACTGATTTTTATTACTAATGAATGCGCTCCGCCAACTCGCGTGAAAAAGACAATAAACTTTCGTGCCCAGCCCTGCAATGGGCACCGTCATACATGAGTAAACGATGGAGAAGCGGGGCTGGCTGGGAGTGGTCGTACCTTAATGACGTCAAGCATGGTGAGCAGACTTTCCGTACGACTTTCTGAAGATACATGTTGTTCATCTTCTTTACTGATTCCCAAAGCGAAGGGACAGTTCAGTACCCGGTGATGCGGAAAGTAAAATGGTACGCACACTTAGTCTTGAACGCGTGCTCTGCCCCAAGTTCTGCGGCAAGGTATGGGAGCGGGCACCTATTCTGGCCCAGCTTTGTACAGACCAAGCGACCCATTTTCTCATCCTCCTCGATTTCACGCTCGATCCGTTCCTGGTCGCATTATTTGGCACTTTTACCGGTTCACACCGCAGCCAGCAGTTCCTGGGTTTGCCTTTAACAATCGCATCATACACTTCGTGCTGACGCTAGCTCAACGGCGCATAGAGCTCATACTCCTTTTTGGGATGAAGCGAACGCTCGACGTCTACTTTGGAGTCACCGGAGGAGAAATGGTCGGAGAATCTCGTGCAACTCGTGAATTAATATAGAGTTTGCACAACTCCGCGAGGCCATTGAAGAGAGTTTGGATCTTGAACCTGCGAGTAACACAATTAATAAATCGTAAGAACATGGTAGATGGGCCTACGATTCTTGGGAGGAGGCAACATCATCGAAGACTTCTGGCAAGATGAAATCGAGGAGAGACCAGAGCTCTGCCAAGTTGTTCTACGAAAGCGATGAGATTCACATATACCGGGGACATTGAATCATGCTTACATGCAGTGGGGTGCACGTCAAGAGCGTCCTACCGGCGCTAGGGTGCCTTTTGATTTCCCACATGAGGATCGAGTCCATGTTTTTAAAGGGATGGCCTTCATCCACGACCATCTGGCCCCAGTCATGCTTGGCAAGATGAACAAGGTCCTTGATGGATCCCTGTTATAACCACAGGAAATGGCGACAGTTCAGCGGTCGGGTTCGGATCATCGTCATCTGAGACATACAACTCGTTACGACTATCCTCGTCTTCGACAACGACAACGCTTTCTTCGTCTGAACCAGGGCCACGATTACGTCGTAACAAGCACCGTTTATTCTTTGGTGCAGACTTTTCAGCAGGCAAACTTTCGTGTCTGCGAGGTAATGCCATGATGGTACGACGAAGCTCAGCGCGTTCTTCGGGAAGGCCGTAGTAAAACGGAAATCTATATTATTCTTCAACTTGGAGTTAACATATTGTCAAGCGAAAAACCGACCTTATGTACGAACAGATTGAACTCATCCTTCCAGTTGCGTAAAACGCTGAGGGGACACACAATGAGGAAAGACGCTTCGACTCGTACGCGAATATATGCCACCGTTTAGATGGTCTGCAGATGAGAAATCAAGCGTACTGTTTCCATGGCGTTCGTTAGTTGAGGGATTGCTTATACGGAGCTTGCCCAGGCTCATTTCATCCTCTATATAGTAAGCAATTCAGCAACGTCTCTCACAACGATTATCAGATCAGTGACGGCCCACCCAAAATGCCAGAAAATGCCAGAAATACCATTCTCTCACAAGCTAACCATCCAAACAACGCCCTCGACGGAGCTGCTAATCCCCAAATTGGCCTGGTGACGAACGTGGGCTTCACGTCATCGAGAACGCGCTTGCTTCAGGAAAAACCTCCTTTGCTAACCTGGACACAGTAGGATTCATTTGGTCTCGTTATTGCAGAATAGCAGTAGCATGTCATTAGGCCGATTATATTGGTCCCCCTACTAGTTAGCCTAAACAAGCATTAGTAGCAGTTATTAGTGGAAATTTAGGCCTATTGGTTACGCTGAGCTTTTGCTAGGGTAGTATCAATTTCATGCAAAAGTACCGTAGTCATTAGTAGCGGTTATTAGTAGCCATTTAGGCTTATTAGTTATGCTAAGCATGGTATCAATTTCATGCAAAATTACCATAGTTCTATTAGCTTGCCTAGAATGTCACAATCAGGCATTATTATAATAGGAATTTTTAAATCAGTTGTATTTCATTTGACTCATAGCAGCAAAGAGTAAAGATATACACAACAACGTTATGTTGTAGATAAGATGGCCCAGTAGTGAAGAACCATAGACCCGAGAGAGAAAGCCACACCCACCATTCCATGGTCTGACGCTGTCGACGGTCCTGACAGCGAGCTCAATAACGGACGTGTGGCTGACGCGACGACGACAACTCCGGTTTTGCACTCTCAGAGTGGCCGATGATGTCGAGCCACATCTTCATCAACACATACAAGTCGTCTACACTCAGTGGCGAAGCTGGGCACTTGCGATGGCTCTTTGGAGATAGATAGTAGCGGTTTCCTGACGGCCACAGACCCATCAGCGAGCCCCGACGGTTGTGAGCTCGACGATAGACATATAGCTGAAGCTGACGGGGGTACCAGTCGTTGGTTGAATGCGTGTTCGTGTTGATGTTAATGTTGATGTTGGTGTGACTCTGGCATACAGGTGTGGCGCTCGTCAAGAAGGTCGAGCGAGCGAGGTGGCAGAAGCGTCGTGGACAACAGTTCCACTGCGTAAACGCTAGTGCCGAGTGACAAAGACGAAACGAGAGCGCATAGGTATCATCGTCAGTGATAAGAAAAAAAGAAAGAATAATCCTCAACTACTCATGTTACCAGCGATATTCGAATTCGCACTGGCACTGACAAGCCGCGTAGCGTAGGTGACGTCCGAGGAACGGACGTGTGGTGCCAGCTTGATGATATTGATCGAGGATGCGTGGGCCGCGTGGCCTGGTGGCGACTTGCAGGAAAAGTCCGAACGGGCGTGGGCTGTGGGCCTGGCGTTGACTTACAACTTGAGGGACTTGAGGAACGAATGTGCAGAAGAAAGCAGACGACGCACGACCTAGCAGGAGCATGGGTGCCGCTGCGAAGGTGTTGAAACTCGAGCGCAGTGGGTGGGTGAAGTCTATCGTGAGTCAACGTCAACAGACGACGGGGAAAAGGAGGGCACACACCGTTGACAGCTTTCCCTCGAGTCTCAAGTCGCTGCCAGACCCATCCAGGCCACACAGTCCACCCATGGACCGTTCGTCTGCGACTCGGAGCTGCGTCCAGTCCCATCCAGGCCATACGGCCCACACCCAATCCTTATGGTTCATACTTTCTCGCAGCGATTTCAAAGGCTTGCTAGCCTGCAAGGGCGTGTGGACTCCCGGTGGGAGTAAAAGAGCATCGCCATCTGGCGTGTCGGGTGGACTGTGAAAGTTGATTGGCAGGGTCGAGCTGCGAAGGAGGCGCGGGCAAGACAGACGGTGCGGAAGGCAAAACAAGGGGTTGTTGGCGGGTGAGGCGGGCTGAGATGGGTGTTGAGACGAGAAACGTGCGTGCGAGAGGCAAGCTAAGCGGTTGGGTTACTGCCCAGGGGGATCTGAGGACGACGAGACGAGACTGCTAAAATGGACTGTGGGCGTGAGCGGCTGACTGATGAGTGAAGATGATGGGGCGGGATAGAGGGAACTGTCTTCATAAAGTTAAGTGCTGAGAGAAGTGGACGACGAGGATGCAACTAGTGGGAACCACAGTTGCAATCCGAGTCAATTACTGTTGGTGGGCTCCAGATGTAGATATGATAGGTGCTGCGAGTGTGGAAGAGTCGTCCAAATAAGGGAAGAGAGATAGGGAGAGGGAAACGAGAGGGAGAAGAGATTCTCGGCCGAGATCGTGTGGACAGCGGTTCCACCGGACGATTGCCGAGAACTGAAAGGCACGCTAACGAGAGATGAAAGGAAAGAAAGTCAAAACAATGGGATTAGATGTGTAGATTCCATGAATAGATGGATAGATGCCCTCCTCGACGAGTAGGAGGGCCGTCTCATATACATAGCGCTATGTCTAGTGTCGGCGACCTCGGAGTTGGCTACATAAAGGAAAGCCTAACATGGGATGAAAAAGGGAGCGTACGGCTGTCGTGTGGTGGCAACGTTATGTCTTGTGTCACGGCTTGAAGCTTGAAGGGTGTGTTGTGTCGAGCGCGAGGCGATAAGAACGACGACAGAAGAGAGAAAAGAAAATATCAAAATATCAACAAGACGGCGGGCGCTCCGACGCAGAGTCCGTTCCGTTCCACGCCCAACCCCGACACACTCCTTACAGAACCAACTTGAAAAGACGTCACAAATCAGCTGGAAGGTCAAGGAACAAGAGAGGAGAGAAGAAGTGGGCGTTCGACATCAATGTGGCGTGTTTTTTTCGAGTTCATTTTATGCACGTGACTTTAGACTTGGAGAATTTGGGTGGAGGAGCGCGTCGTGCTATCCGTCCTTTCACTACATCCCACTTCCGCCGCCCAGCAGCGGCTCTTCGTACATACTCAGATCTCCCTCTGTAATTACATACTACCTAAGCCACATCATTGAAACAGGATGGGACAAAGCCCACACTGGCACGGATGCCCTTGTTTCGTTTTTCATCAACCTCGACAGCCATCCGGCCCATTCCCTTGACGACACCCCAGAGGGCAAACAAGCTCTAGTCTGGCACCAAGCCCATGCACGCGTGGACTGGCACCGAAAGCTAGCCGACTTCAAGAAGAAGGCGAAGGACTTGTCCATCCACAACAACGTCACCCAGGCTCACTGGCACGCACTGCACCTTTACATCCCATGCACCGCATTCACTTGCACCCTTGCGCTCCATGCGTGGCACCTTCTCGCACTGTCGTGTACCATGCATAGCACTTTCCCGCACCCGCACGCACAACGTGCTGCACCCACCCGCACTGCATTTACTTGCACCCTTGCACTACAGCAAGGCACCTTCTCACACCGTTGTGTACCTCACACGGCACTTTCCTGCACCCGTACGCACCACGTGCTGCACCCACCCGCACTGCATTTACTTGCACCTTTGCGTTACACGTGCGGCACCTTCTCACGAAACTAAACCTCACGCGCTGACTGCTTGGAGCTAACCTTAGCAACCAAGATCAAGTCTTTGAGGCGTTCAACATGGCCAAACTCTGGGACCTTCCGTGCGTGTTTGTATGCGAAAACAACAAGTACGGAATGGGCACCTCCGCCGAGCGTAGCTCGTCTAACACCGAGAATTTCACTCGCGGAGACAAGATTCCCGGTATTCAAGCAAATGGTATGGATATCATCGCTTCTGTGCAGGCAGTGAAGTACGCCCGTGAATGGGTGATCTGGGGCAAAGGTCCGCTTCTCCTCGAGTTCGTGACGCTACCGTTATGTATGGTGACCACTCGTTTCGTATTTTCTGCCTTACGGTGATACAGGTGCTAAGCATAACGACAGGATGTCGGATCCTGGCACAACCTATCGTACGCGTGAGGAGGTACAACGTATGCGTTCAACGTAGCACCCGATCTGTGGTCTGCAGCGCTACGTCGAAGAGTGGGGCGTAGCCAGCGATGCGGAGCTTAAGGCAAAAAGCGACTGTATTTCCTAAGTCGTGTGTGGCGGGCTAAATGCACCATTCAGGCTCTCGATAATGCCGCAAAGTAAAGGAGGAAGTTAGCAAGACTGTTGAGGAGGCGAAGATCCCTGGTCTGATATTTGCTATAAGGGCGCTGGGCCCAATACGAAGTCCTTCAGAGCATTCTGAAGACCGTCGAACAAGAACTTGCGCAAACGAGGACTTCTCGAGAGTCTGAAACACAGTCACACGACGAACGCATCAGAGTAAGTAAACCCTTAGCGTGCTCAGGTTTTTTTTGGCTGATTTCTGCCTGCTGTACGTAGGCTGGTGAGGAGGGGTATTCGCGTGAGCGTCATTGCGCACGCGGAGGGTATCAAGTCCATTGAGGATCTCAAGCGGCGACTACACAACCTTCAGGTGTCTGAGCGCAACAATCGGACGGCCGTGGAGACCGCACAGGCCAAACTAACCACTTTTCGAAAGCAGTTCGAGTTGGCAATGGGAAGTGCTTGACAGGGAAATTGCCGATCTTACCTGCAGGTGCGGTGGTTCATAAACACTCTGGTGTTGAAGCCCATTTACGAATATCTTAGGTGTAAGGAGCTGACAAACAAAACGATGTCCGTATCGCTACTGAACTTGAACAACCCGAGTTTCCTGATCTCATCCGAATTGATCTACAACTGGCAGCATTCTGATGACGCCCTGCCTCTCCAATGCTAGTATCTCAGAGTCCCCACGTTTTATTCTTTTGCTCTCGCGACATTTCATGCACCAAGCGACATCTCAGGAATTGGTGGCACGCGTCGCGAACGTATCCGTGCAGTACAATCTCGGAGAAATGTGTTTCAAGGACTATGTCATTCACAGACACCTTAAATAGATTTACCGATTCTACGTAACAAATTGTCGATCACCATACATTTGAGACTGTTTTAAATATCATACAGTACACGACTACTCCTTGCAGACCTTGCCTCCAGGCATTTGAGACACCCTGTGAAGCATGCCCAAGTTTATAGTGCCACTGACTTATCTCACTGAACGACGTTGAGGCGATGGCAAATTACGTTATCAGCGCGCCTCTTCCTCTCGTGTCCGCACTCAGTGACACTTCTTAAACACAACTGTGCTCATTCTGATTAGTAGCGGGTTGAATACGCACTCCTTACATTATGTCTCTGTAGTACCTACGTATCTAATCTACCTACTTTTCCTAACTAACGTTAAGATAGAACTTATTATATATCTAGTATGCCTTCTTTTCTAGCCGACTGTCAAATAGAACTTATTATGCGTCATTAGCAGCTTTAGATAACAGTATGATTGTCAGATCTACGGGTTCTAATAAATTACAAGTTAGGAAAAGAGGTTTTTCCTGATGTGACTGCGTGGCATGACATATTGGCTTGAATCGAAAGAACGTACAGTAGGTGGCAACCTCAAGGCGAAGCGCTCTCGAAAATCAGATTCTCTGCAGCTTTATCCCTCGGAAGAATAGAGCACTGGAACTTCTCTAGGTGTCTTGAAATTCGGACTCTCAGCTACGAGATGCAGTTATGGTCGAAAAACTGGACTTACACGACTACCCGGCGTTCAGTAGATACGGCCTCCTTGACGGGGATCATATTACCGCTCTGGTCCTTTCCTTTCGACACATCGAATACAGACAGGACAGACGAAACAGTAGTGAAAATTATAGCCTCGGCAAGGTGGCGTCCAGGGCAGATCCTCTTGCCAATACCAAACGCCAATGAGAGCGTTGGGTCGTCTCGGACGCTCCCATCTTCGTTAAGAAAACGCTCAGGTTTAAATTCCTCTGGGTCTGGGTATATCTCTGGGTCATGTAGGATCGCCCTGAAACACCTCAAATAAAGCACTCGGACTGATAGACTGCCAACGTACCATGCATTCGGTATTATTGTGGCTCCTTTTAGACCAATATGTTTAATTTGCCAGACATAGACAGTCAAATTAGAAATTAGAGTATCTGACCTTTCGGAATGAAGAAACCCCTGTAAACATCATCTCTACCTGGCGAATGGGCAACACCTGAAAGTCATCGTTCGTCGTTCGCTTTTCCGGACTCATAAAAACCCTAAGTCATACCTACGGGTGTCACCATCTTCCATCTCAACAACTCTTTACACAAGGCTTCGATGTACGGAAGACGCGACCTGTCATCAAACGTGGGTAGCCGGTCTCTTCCAATTACAACATCAAGTTCTGTCTGTGCTCGTCTTTGTACCCGCGGGAAGAGGATCAGAGCCAGAAAGAAGGACGTTATCGCGGATACATTCTCAATCGTGTTCCTCAGTGAGAAACCTGCGGGAATATCGAGAAATACGCACTGTGTCCAAACCGGCTGAAAGGGGTATGGATAAGTCCCAAAAACCTGATTCATAAACATAATACTTCACCCCGATACATTGACCCCATGGTTACCGCAACGACTTCCTCTTGCTTTTGACGTTCCGAGCCAACCACTGGCAAGTTTCCAACTCTTGCAGATACTTACCGGTCAGTGAATGTACAGCGGTTTCCGTTATGCTATGGTATGGAGCTTCGGTCAACATGAAGGCCACAAGTATGATCACAACACACAAGAGCATTCTTCACCAGGTCGATGGGCTCATTCTTTATCGTCGCACTCAACTTCCTAACCGTTCGTGCCAATCGTTCGTGACTGAGGTATGGTACCCACGAAGGAATGTGCCGTACTGAAAATAGCTATTAGGGACTACCAGCTGGGCAGGGATGAAATTGGAATTCGCACAGAATGGGAGTGATTTACTAGCGCTCCTCCAGGTAGGACGAGCGGTCGCACTGATGCATAGGCCCGAACCGTTGATTCCAAATGTTTGTCACCATTCATCAGGCCATGGCCATACGTAATTGACAGGGTAAGTTCTTCCTGATGGCTATCTGGCCGTTATTACTAAAGTCACAGGAAATAAGAGGACGACCAACTGACCGTCTGACATGAGAACGGAAGCCCTTGGGTTTGCTTGAAGTTGTACGAGAAATCCGCGGGTCATTTCCTCTATCAATTGACGATATGATATCAGTGCGCTGGGCCGGAGGCTACCATCCAGCATTTTCGTCCCTTGCGCCAAGTATCAGTCATTCCGGTACTAAATAGAGGCCAATCCATATTCGTCTAGAGATCGCGATTGTCAACGCGGGCCGATTCGGAAATAAGAACGTTACCCAACTTACATCTCAGGATTTGTGAGGAAGGCCTCTCGGAGAAGACTTCCCCGCGCCTCTCAAGGAGATCCTTGATGGCTGATAACGAACACAACACGACGATGACCTGAGAATAAACGCGAAGACAAACAACATCGCCTTATAATAATGCGGGTTTCAGCTGCGGCGAACCGGTGTCCCGAGAATTTTACGCTTACCGTATTTCTTGGACATATCTACATAAGCACTCCAAGGATTTTCCATCGGGACATCAAGTAAATTCCCGATTATAGGCCATGATGGCGGGCCAGGTGGATAGGGCAGCCCTCCCCGCCTTCTGTGGTCGCGAACGAACAAGAAAGTAGAGGAAAGGGAGATGGCAAGGCAATCAAAGGCATTGATCTGCATGACAGGACTGGCTATATGCGGGGGAGCATTGTAAGGCCATAAACCAAGGGTTTATATGCCTTCCAAGTCGCTCAAAGAGCGGTCCAAGGAGCGGTCCCACGGTCCATTCTCAGTTACTTGCGCAATATCCTTAGGCTACGTAATCATTGGATCGAACGTGTCGGGGATTCTTCCATGCGTGATCCAACATTGACGCATAAATGTTCTCAGGAATTGTCGGTGACCGGTGACCGCTGCCCCTATTGGCAGTCTCTGCAAGTAATTTGACTAACGATCGATCATCGATCATCTCCGAAATGGATCATGACGGCGCCATCGTTGCTCCACAATGCTTCAACTTCTTAAGTCTTTTGGGGAATCCTATTCAGAAGTGGAGTCAGTCTATGTAAAATGGAAAGCAGTCGAACTGACCTATGTCGTTTCTTCCGAAGGATACCAGGAAATCAAGAGGATGCTACTATCGCATTGACATCACTCGATGACGGATATTTTGGACGCACTGGACCACCTTCCGAGTGAAGTAGCACACATGCTTCCCCACCGTGACAGCGAAAAAGACGGGAGGCAAGAAGCACGAGGAGAGTGAAAATCGAGTGTGACGACCGTACCGTCTTCAAACTTCTTGAAATTGCCTATAGTAATGTCGCAAGGGCAAAGATATAAACCATTTATTTCTTATGGGCATCGGCCGCCAAGTCTCCAGCGTAGGCCTCACAGCTCTGTCCATATGTTTTTGATGATCTATCATGGGGCCTTAGGTCATCTAGGCGTACATTAGTGCTTACTTACGCCATTAGTATGCTGCTGGAGGGTCGTCGACAGTTTCGTACGTCATTTCTGGCGAAAACGTTGTGTATAAGGTACTCTGCCGACGAGTCTAGGCGTGGAGCTGTAGATAGGATGGGTGCTGCGAGTGTAGAAGAGTCGTCCAAATAGGGGAAGAGAGAGAGGGAGGGGAAAACGAAGGGAAAAGATATCCTCGGCTGAGATCGTGTGGACAGCGGTTCCACCGGACGATCGCCGAGAACTGAAAGGCACGCTAAACGAGAGATGAAAGGAAAGTCAAACCGATAGGATTAGATTGATGGGTAGATAGATCAATGCCCTCCTCGACAAGTAGGAGGGCCGTCTTATATACATGTGCGTGTGTCTAGTGTCGGCAACCTCGGAGGTGGCTACATAAAGGAAGGTCTAAAATGGGATGAAAAGGGAGCGTACAGCTGCCGCGTGGTGGCGACGTTGTGTCTTGTGTCGAGCGCGAGGCGGTAAGAACAACGAGAAGAAAAGGAGAAAAGAAATATCAACAACAACACGTGACGGCGGGCGCTCCGACGCGGAAGTCCGTTCCGTTCCGGGCCCAAGCTCAACAAACTGGTCTCTGATGAACCATCCATGGGTAAAAGCAAGACCCCTGCGATACAAGACTCGCTCAACTCGCTTCTCCAGACCCTGCATATGAGCCCCGACGCACTCCTTACAGAGCTCGGACCTTTGACGCTAATAAGCGTCTGCACCACCCGTACCTGGTGGTCTCTCTCGCCACAATCTGGAGCGTCGATATACTGCATGACGATGTAGCCTATGGTCCAGACGGAAGTGTCTTCTCTTAAGAAAGCCGCGTAGACGCGGGGGACCTGCACGCCGGCCTTTGAATGATTGGAATGAGGAACTTCGCAACATAGTCTTGCGTTAACGCTTCAGGCAGCTTTCAGGAAATATTATGTCACTCACATTTGTCTGCAAACTGGAGGATGGTAATAGAATACCAGCGTTAGAAGCACCGGCAGGTCTCCAAGTTAAAATAATGAGACCGTTGGCCCTACCAAGTCAAATACCAGCAGATCACCTACCGTTCTGTGCGGGTTTTAATTCGATCCATACTTACCGACGGGCATGATAAGACGCTGACAGCAAAGCCATGATGGACTTCGTCTACATGTTTCCCAAAATTGCCCCCTTGCATCCATGAAGTTCGAACGACCTTGGTTTCTCTAAATCTGCAATACCGTCGAATTAAATGGAGGGACGTGTCATGCGATGTCATCAATCGATAGTGGTGCACAAGTTTCTGCTTACCATGCTCTCCATGACAAAACGCATCGGACCGTTCATGACGTCTTCCGCCAAAATACGGCCAACACAGGTAAATGGCGAAAGGATGGTTCCCGATATCCATTCTGGGATATGAGAAACTCCGTTGCGCCTCCATTTCGAGCCTATGTGCCGCCAATAGGATTGGTTTGCGTATATCTCTGAGAATAGAATCATGGTGCGACATCTCCGCACTTTTCCAACAAAAAGTTTCATGGCCCCAGTGGAACCCAATATGACGAGGACCCTTCCGAGTATCTGAAACGACATAGATCCTCAGCGGGTTCAGTGCATGATAGACCTTGTAAAGGGCGTAAGACGTATCATATAATATTACTATTTCGCCGCTAATTGAGTTTACGCGAGACATGATGACAACTTTGGTATATCAAGGTGGCGTTCCAGAAGGATAGAACGATAATACTACGGAATCGGAAGGCTTGAGGCCTTGAGGCTTGAAGAAGGATCGAATAAGGGAAACAATCTTCTGTCGGTGCCACGTGAGAATCCCAAACACGGACACGAAGTTACGGACACTTGAAAAGAAAGGGATCCGGAGCATTTGTGAAAACTTTTCATGTCAGCCGAGTGGTTAATTAATTAAGAAGTATTCGAATCGCCCCATGATCAGTGCGGTGGATACCTTTCAACGTCAATTGCGGAAATCGATGTTCAGATTCCCGCCGCGGACCGAGGAATCCGAAACCATGTTGTGGGAATGATGACGTAATCTCCTCTGTTAATTACGTCTAGCGACGCACTGGCAAAGTCTCGTCCGGCTCGCTGTTCTTCTCCCATCGTATCCGCCACTGCCCACCGACCCTTTCTCCATCGTGAGCACGAGCCATGCGAGTCGCATCCAGGAGATTGATGCAGCGAGTAATTTGAGGGACAGTCAATCGGTCTATCGGTCACTGGCAGATGGATATTCACTTCCTGAAATGTCCCCTTGCTTTAACAAGCCTGAACCGTCTCGCCACGTTGGAAGAAGGTACCTCCGACAACCGGATAGAATGTCAAAAATGCCGATTCCGAACGCTGTGATTGGCACGGATCGTCGCAAACGATGCGAATGCTCGGCCATGCGTCAGCTTTAAGAACTTCTGCAACTCCCTATGGTATCCTGTGTCATTCTACATTACTGCCCTGCATCCGGTTCCACTTCTTTTTTGGGAACGCTCGCAGGGCGTGACTTCCCATGACTTTTGAATAGGGAACTTCTTCGGCACACTTACAATGGGCCGCACCCTGAGCGAACGCATATAAGATCTAGTCTATGCTCTCACGTTGTTCCTTCACAAGCATTCAGCCCTGACATGCAGTCCTTTCTTATTAAAGCCTCTGACTGCCTTGCAATATCACTTTTCCTCTTCCTCCTTGTCAAATTCCGCGACAACAGAAGACGAAGAGGGCTGCCGTATCCACCCGGCCCACCATCATGGCCCATAATTGGTAATTTTCTTGATGTCCGATAGAAAAGTCGTGGATCGCATACACAGATATGTCCAAGAGATACGGTAGGTGTAACATTCTTTCTCGGACGTAGGTTTGCCCAGTTGAAATTGGCGTTCCAAGGCGATGTCAGTTGTCTTCGCGTTTTTTTCAAAAGTCATCGTCGTGCTGTCTTCATTATCGGCCGTCAAGGATCTCCTTGAGATGCGCGGAGAATACTACTCAGAGAGGCCTCACAGACCGATGGTGGAAATGTATTTTTTGTTTCGTATTTCTTTATCGATCTGCAGCCACGTTGACAATCCTCGATCACTAGGATAGAATTTGATTGGGCTATATTCATGACCGGAAGGACTGAGACTTGGCGCAAGGGACGAAGGATATTAGATGGCAGTCTCCGACCTGGTGCAATGGTGTCATATCGGCAAGGGATGCAAGAAAAGACCTATGAATTGCTCGCTCAACTTCGCGAAAGCCCAAACGACTTTCGTGCCCATCTCAGACTGTCAGTTGGCCATCCTCGTTATGTAGTATGGCTGTTAACGGCTAGGCAGCCTTCAGGGAAAACTTATCATGTCAATTGCATTCGGCTACGACCTGAAAAATGGTGACAGAATGGTAGAAGCACCGAATCAAGTCATTGAATTTTTGAAGTCATGCCCCGTACCTGGAGCAGCACTAGTAAACTACCTCCCATTCTGTGCGCTTTCCAATTCCATCCATACCGTACTAGTAGTGCCTAATGGCTATTTTCAGTGCGGGGCGTTCCTTCATGGGTCCCATACTTCAGTTACAAACCACTGGCACGAACAGTTAGGAAGTTGGTTGCGAGGATGAGGGATGAACCTATCGATTTTGTGAAGAATGCTCTCGTATGTGACAATCGTGTTCCGGCCTTCATGCTGACGTTAACTGAAACCGCATTCTCAGCTTAATGGCACTGCAGCGCGTTCACTGGCAGGCGAATATCTGCAGGAGTTAGAGAACTTCGTTGGCTCCGAACGTCAAAAGCAGGAGGAGGCCATGATCGTATCCATGGGGTCAATGTATATAGGTAAACTATTATATTCCCGAATCATGTTCATGGGACTCACGAGGCCTTTTTCAGCTGGTTTAGACTCTGTGCGTATATCTCGACATCTCCGCAGGTTTCTTACCAACTCCTACAATGAAGACTGTGTCCTCAATGAGCTCCCTCTTCCTGGCCCTAGTCCTCTTCCCACATGTGCAAAGACGGGCGCAGGCAGAGCTCGATGTTGTAGTCGGAAGAGACCGGTTACCCACCTTCGATGACAGGCCGCGTCTTCCGTACATCGAAGCTCTATGTAAAGAATTGATGAGATGGAATATGGTAACACCCATAGGTACGATTTAGGAATTCCATGAATCCCGTCAATCGGAATGACAGAAAGATGACTTTAGGTCTTCCCCATTCGTCAACTACGGATGATGTTTACAAAGGCTTTTTCATTCCAAAAGGTACAGTTTCCTCTTGATTGTACAATCTGCCTTTGTGACGTTGTCATTAATAACCTGGTCTAAAAGGGTCTATAGTGGTCGCGAATGCATGGTACGTCACTTGTCGGTTTATCGGAATCCCTATTTGAGATGTTTTAGGGCGATCTTGCATGACCCAGAGACATACCCAGATCCGGAGGAATTCAAGCCTGAGCGTTTTCTCAACGAGGACGGGAGCGTTCGCGAGGACCCAACACTCTCATTGGTGTTTGGTGTAGGCAAGAGGATCTGTCCCGGGCGCCATCTCGTCGATTCTACAGTTTTCATTGTCACCTCTTCGGTCCTATCAGTATTCAATGTGACGAAAGCTAAAGATAAGAACGGGAACGAAATCCCTGTCCAGGTTGAAGTAGCCGAGCCGCGCAGGGCCTTCGTGTAAGTCCAGATTTTTGCGCATAACAATTGAAGCTGAGTCACAATTCCAAGGCATCCGGGCAAGTTCGAGTGTTCTATCCTTCCAAGAGATAAAGTTGCGGAGGATTTGATCTTGGCGAATACGTTGTCTTGACGTTATCACCTACAATTTTTTTTTATCGGATTCGTAACCGTGTTCGATGTCATGCAAACATGATGCTGAACTTGAATTGTGTATTTAACTGTAGCTTGAAATTACTGTAAACTTCCGGTGTATGAGTTTGAAAGTAGCCGCTATCGCTCGATGACAGTAATCATGCTGACGACAAGTCGCACCAGCGTCAAGCTCATTAGGTGTTAGGAGGGTTGGGCAGGGCAGTACTGGAACCTCCTAGTGCGCGTCGTATTCTCCGTCGTAAATTTCGCTGTGTAGAAGTAGGAGTGGAAAACGGATTGCAATAATTCGGTTAGATAAAAAAAGTGGCGCCCCAATAAGTAGTTGAGAGCCCAAAGCTGAACGCTGAACATTGACAGCGATAGGCCGAACAGCCGAAAGAGGATGACTGGCTTACGACCGACGATGTCGGAGAGCCTGCTCCAGTGTAACACTGTGATAACCTGAGTGACGAAAAACATAGTTAAGTGTTCGATTAGATGCCCCGCGCGACATTGATTTGAATCGTTCACATCGCCCTCAGTAGTCGGCCTTACACGCCTTGGTTCTCAGGTTGTGACAGCCACGTTCACCTTCGTAACTCACGAAGGTGAACGTGACCTCTTTCAGCCGGTTTGGACACAGTGTGTATTTCTCGATATTCCCGCGGGTTTCTCACCGACTCCTACAATCGAGAATGTATCCGCGATAACGTCCTGCTTTCTGGCTCTGATCCTCCTCCCGCGGGTACAAAGACGAGCACAGACAGAACTTGATATTGTAAATGGAAGAGACCAGCTACCCACGTTTGATGACAGGTCGCGTCTTCCGTACATCGAGGCCTTGTGTAAAGAGTTGTTGAGATGGAAGATGGTGACACCCGTAGGTATGACTTGGGGTTTTATGAGTCCGGTAAAGTGGGACGACGAACGATGACTTTCATGTGTTGCCCATTCGCCAGGTAGAGATGATGTTTACAAGGGTTTCTTCATTCCGAAAGGTCACGTCAGATGGTCGGCCCAAGCGCAGCCGGGTGGCGGGGTAGTTTGTGGCCAAGGCTGGCTGCTTGACACACCTGTCAGTCACCCGTCTCCTAGGATAAGGGTCTGTACACCAGTATGTGCAGAGGCAGTAGGGAGTTGCGATCTGTGCAGCGGTTTCGAGCCGGCAAAAGCTCTCGTCAGGTGGCTACCGCTGCCACGACCGCGCGTCCTTCCGACATCGGGAAGGTGGGTTGTTGCTTCCAGCCTAGCCTTTTATGCCTGCCAGGCGTCCTGAATGTGCTTGTGCCACAGTGCCAGCGTGCAATGGCTAACCCAAAGGGTGCCAGTCTAGAACGGTGCCATACGGGGATGGTGAATGTCCCGTGAGAGTGCCTTGCCTTAGTAGCTAGCCTCACGGGACCCCCTAACTCCATCTGATGATCCGACATAATGCCGGCACAGCTACTCTAGTTTCTAATTTGACAGTCTGTCTGGCAAATTAGACATATTGGTCTAAAAGGAGCCACAATAATACCGAATGCATGGTACGTTAGCTGTCTATCAGTCCGAATGCTTTATCTGAGGTGTTTCGGGGCGATCCTACATGACCCAGAGATATACCTAGACCCAGAGGAATTCAAACCTGAGCGTTTTCTCAGCGAAGATGGGAGCATCCGAGACGACCCAACACTCTCATTGGCGTTTGGTGCTGGCAAGAGGATCTGTCCTGGACATCACCTTGCCGAGGCTATAATTTTCACACTGTCTCGTCTGTCCTGTCCGTATTCAATGTGGCGAAAGCAAAAGACCAGAGCGGTAATAAGATCCCCGTCAAGGGGGGCGTATCTACTGAACGCCGGGTAGTTGTGTAAGTCCAGTTTTTCGACCATAACTGCATCTCGTAGCTGAAAGTCCGAATCTCAAGACACCTAGAGGAGTTCCGGTGCTCTGTTCTTCCGAGGGATGAGGCTGCAGAGTATCTAATTTTGGAGAACGCTTCGCGTTGATGTATGTTGCCACCCACCGTACGTTCTTTTGATTCATGCAGCCACTTGGTTACTAGTAAGCGGTGTATTTGTTGTCGGGCTATAATCATTCCACCAGTGTACCATCATTACAGTATTTATAATGACGAGAAGATTCACATTGAGAAATCCTGGGCGAGACAAATAGTGCTCCCTTGTCAATATTTTCCTCTCCACACTGCTCAGCATGAACGATTACACTCAGGGGTAGTAATAACTGTAGGACGAATTGATTCCGAGTCAATATGCTGACGGTAATGAGGTTCCCAAACCTCGGAGGAGCGAGAAGTCTTCCGATCTTGTAGTATGACATTACAGATGGCGATGTCTGCAACGTGGAGAGCTCGGGGGCAGTTGGAGTTGAAATTTGAGGTTTGTCTGAAAAAATGAATTGGAACCCAAGATAAAGGCCGCCGGTGTTACTGCCCAGATAGTCGTCACATAACTCACACCAACCGCTGTTTCAAACACTTGCGTCTGCTTTCTCACGGATCGGTTTTACAATTGACTACAATTGCTGACAGTGAATGTAATTTCGGACAATTTCTCACAAAGAAGCGACTTTTCACTGGGGATCATCTCTGAAGTGGATCCTGACAGCGCCATCGTTGCCCCACCATGGCTTCAACTTCTTAAGTCTCTTGGGCAATCCTATTCAGACGTTAAAGTCAGTCTATGTAAAATGAAAAGCGAGAGGACTGACCTATGTGGTTTCTCAGCTACCGGAGGGAGCGAGGAAATCAGAGGCCGCCACTATCGCATTGACATCATTCGATGACGGATATTGAACGCACTGGACCACCTTCCGAGCGAGGTAGCGCACATGCTTCCCCACCCCGACAGCGAAAAAGAAAAAAGACGGGAGGCAAGAAGCACGAAGCGTGAAAATCGAGTGCGACGACCTCACCATCTTCAAACTTCTTGAAATTGCCGGGAGAAATGTCGCAAGGGCAAAGATATCGACCATTCTGGGCATCGGCCGCCAGGTCGACCGGCGTAGGCCTCACAGCCCCGTCCATATGTTTAATGATCTATCCTGACCTTAAGTCATTTAGGCGTACATGAAAATCAATGCTCACTTACGCCATTAATATGCTGCTGGAGGTCGTCCACAGTTTCGTACGTTATTTCTGGCGGCCAGTCGATGAAAACGTTGTGTATAAGGTGACCTCCGCCGACGGGTCTAGGCGTGGAGCTCGGACATTTGACGCTAATAAGCGTCTGCACCGCCTTTGCAACTATCAGGTGGTCTCTCTCGCCGCAATCTGGAATATACTGCATGACGATGTAACCGGTGGTGCAGACGGAGGTGTCTTCTCTTAAGAAAGCCGCGTAGACCGGGGGGACCCGCACGCCGGCCTTTGAATGATTGGAAATGAGGAACCTCGCAACATAGTCTTGCGTTAACGCTCCAGGCAGCTTTCAGGGAAAAAATTATTATGTCACTCACATTTGTCAGCAATCTAGAGGATGGTAATAAAATACCAGCGTAGGAAGCACCGGAACTTGAAGGTCTCTAAGTTAATATAATGAGACCGTTGGCCCTACCAAGTCAAATACCAGCAGATCACCTACCATTCTGTGCGGGTTTTACCCAAAATTGCCCCCTTGCATCCATGAAATTCGAACGACCTTGGTTTCTCTAAATCTGCAATACTGTCGAATGGAATGGAGGGACGTGTTATTCCATGTCATTAATCGATAGTGGTGCACAAGTTTCTGCTTACCATGCTCTCCATGACAAAATGCAACGGGCCGTTCATGACTTCTTCCGCCAAAATCGACCAAACACAGGTAAATGGCGAAAGGATGGTTCCCGATATCCATTCTGGGATATGGGAAACTCAGTTGCGCCTCTATCTCGAGCCTATGTGCCACCAATAGGATATTTGCTAATTGGTTGCGTAAATCTCTGTGAATAGAATCATGGTGCGACATCTCCACACTTTTCCAACAAAATCTTTCATGGCTCAAGTGGAACCCAGTATGACAAGTACCCTTCCGAGGATATGAAACGACATAAATCCCCAGAGGGTTCGGTGTATGATAGACCTTGTAAAGGGCGTAAGACGTACCATATGATTACTCGTTCGCCGCTAATTGAGTTTACGCTACGGAATCGGAAGGCTTGAGTCTTGAAGAAGGATCGGATAAGGGAAACGATCTTCCGTCGGTACCACGTGAGAATCCCAAACACGGACACGGAGTTACGGGCACTTGAAAATAAAGGGATCCGGAGCATTTGTGAAAACTTTTCATGTCAGCCGAGTGGTAAAGAAGTATTCGAATCACTCCATTATCAGTGCGGTGGATACCTTTCAACGTTATTGCGGAAATCGATGATTCCAGGGTTCCCGCCGCGGGCCGAGGAAGAAGGGGATGATGACGTAACCGTCATCTGTTAATTACGTTGCCGCAACTGGCAACGTCTCGTCCGGTTCGCTGTTCTTCCCCATCGTATCCGCCACTGCTCACCGACCCTTTCTCCATCGTGAGCACGAGCCATGCAAGTCACATTCATGAAAATGATGCAGCGAGTGATTTGAGGGACAGTCAATCGGTCGATCGGTCACTGGCAGATGGATATTCACTTCCTGAAATGTCCCATTGCTTTAACAAGACTGAACCGTCTTGCCACATTTGAAGAAGGTACCTCCGACAATCGGACAGAATGTCGAGAATTCCGGCTCCGAATGCTGTGATGGGCATGGACCGTCGCAAACGATGCGAATGCTCGGCCATGCGTCAGCTTTAAGAACTTCTGCAACTCCCTATGGTATCCTGTGTCAATTTACATTACTGCCCTGCATCCGGTTCCACTTCTTTTTGGACAACCCTCGCGGGGCGTGACTTCCCATGACTTTTGAATAGGAAACTTCTTTGGCACACTGAGAATGGGCCGCACCCTGGGCGAACGCATATAAGATCAAGGTTTACGCTCTCATGTTGTTCCTTCACAAGCATCCAGCCCTGACATGCAGTCCTTTCTTATTAAAGCCTCTGACTGCCTTGCAATATCACTTTTCCTTTTCCTCCTTGTCAAATTCCGCGACAACAGAAGACGAAGAGGGCTGCCGTATCCACCCGGCCCACCATCATGGCCCATAATTGGTAATTTTCTTGATGTCCCGATAGAAAAGCCGTGGATCGCATACACAGATATGTCCAAGAAATACGGTAGGTGTAACATTCTTTCTCGGACTAGGTTTGCCCAGTTGAAATTGGCGTTCCAAGGCGATGTCAGTTGTCTTCGCGTTTTTTCAAAAGTCATCGTCGTGCTGTCTTCATCATCAGCCGTCAAGGATCTCCTTGAGATGCGCGGAGAATACTACTCAGAGAGGCCTCACAGACCGATGGTGGAAATGTATGTTTTGTTTCGTATTTCTTTATCGATCTGCAGCCACGTTGACAATCCTCGATCCCTAGGATAGAATTTGATTGGGCTATATTCATGACCGGAAGGACCGAGACTTGGCGCAAGGGACGAAGGATATTGGATGGCAGTCTTCGACCTGGTGCAATGATGTCATATCGACAGGGGATGCAAGAAAAGACCTATGAATTGCTCGCTCAACTTCGCGAAAGCCCAAACGACTTTCGTGCCCATCTCAGACTGTCAGTTGACCATCCTCGTTATGTAGTATGGCTGTTAACGGCTAGGCAGCCTTCAGGGAAAACTTATCATGTCAATCGCATTCGGCTACGACCTGAAAAATGATGACAGAATGGTAGAAGCACCGAATCAAGTCATTGAATTTTTGAAGCCATTCCCCGTACCTGGAGTGGCAATAGTAAACTACCTCCCATTCTGTGCGCTTTCCAATTCCATCCCTATCGTGCTAGTAGTGCCTAATAGCTATTTTCAGTGCGGGGCGTTCCTTCATGGGTCCCATACTTCAGTTACAAACCACTGGCACGAACAGTTAGGAAGCTGGTTGCGAGGATGAGGAATGAACCTATCGATTTTGTGAAGAATGCTCTCGTATGTGGCAATCATGTTCCTGGCCTTCATGCTGACGTTGACTGAAACCGCATTCTCAGCTTAATGGCACTGCAGCGCGTTCACTGGCAGGGAATATCTGCAGGAGTTAGAGAACTTCGTTGGCTCCGAACGTCAAAAGCAGGAGGAGGCCATGATCGTATCCATGGGGTCAATGTATATAGGTAAACTATTATATTCCCGAATCATGTTCATGGGACTCACGAGGCCTTTTTCAGCTGGTTTAGACACCGTGCGTATATGTATATCTAGATATCTCCGCGGGTTTCTTACCGACTCCTACAATGAAGACTGTGTCCTCGATGAGCTCCCTCTTCCTGGCCCTAGTCCTCTTCCCACATGTGCAAAGACGGGCACAAGCAGAGCTCGATGTTGTAGTCGGAAGAGACCGGTTACCCACCTTCGATGACAGGCCGCGTCTTCCGTACATCGAAGCTCTATGTAAAGAATTGATGAGATGGAATATGGTAACACCCATAGGTACGATTTAGGAATTCCATGAATCCCGTCAATCGGAATGACAGAAAGTGACTTTAGGTCTTCCCCATTCGTCAACTACGGATGATATTTACAAAGGCTTTTTCATTCCAAAAGGTACAATTTCCTCTTGAACGTACATCATGATTCTGCCTTTGTGACGTTGTCATTAATAACCTGGTCTAAAAGGGTCTATAGTGGTCGCGAATGCATGGTACGCCGCTTGTCGATTTATCGGATCCCTATTTGAGATGTTTTAGGGCGATCTTGCATGACCCAGAGACATACCCAGATCCGGAGGAATTCAAGCCTGAGCGTTTTCTCAACGAAGACGGGAGCGTCCGCGAGGACCCAGCACTCTCATTGGTGTTTGGTGTTGGCAAGAGGATCTGTCCCGGACGCCATCTCGTCGATTCTACAGTTTCATTGTCACCTCTTCGGTCCTGTCAATATTCAATGTGACGAAAGCTAAAGATAAGAACGGTAATGAAATCCCTGTCAATGTTGAAGTAGCTGAGCCGCGCCGGGCCCTCGTGTAAGTCCAGATTTTTGCGCATACAGTTGAAGCTGAGTCACAATTTCAAGACATCCGGACAAGTTCGAGTGCTCTATTCTTCCAAGAGATAAAGTTGCGGAGGATTTGATCTTGGCGAATTCGTTGTCTTGAAGTTATCACCTACAAATTTATTTTTATTGGATTCGTATCCGTGTTCGCATGCAAGCATGATGCTGAACTTGAATTGTGTATTTAACTGTAGCTTGAAATTAAACTTCCGGTGTATGAGTTTGAAAGTAGCCGCTATCGCCCGATGACAGTAATCATGCTGACGACAAGTCAGGGAAATTCGCGCCAGCGTCAAGCTCATTAGGTTAGGAGCCTACTGTAATCAACAATATCGCATCACCGAAGTGCTTCCCAGGGCCAGGAGAGATAATGGGGCACAAGCCAAAATTGGAAAGTGTCGTGTGGAATCACCTCAACACTGGCACGAAGCCATTCTTCATATTTTCCGCAATCCCTTTAATCTATATACCACTTCATACTTGCGTCAATGGGCACTCTCCTGTACACGAGGAGTTCAAGGTATCTCCAGGAGGTGCAGACCGTGCAGTCGGACGAGGAGGCAGTGGGTGGTTGGCACAAGCGAGCACGGAGACTGCACGAAGCCGGAACATGAGTGCATGAGTCGGCGACTGGTCGCCCAAAGTTTGTAAAATGGTTCATCTCTACGGCTCGGAGTATTCCATGGTGGTTTATGAGCTTCTTCAAAGCGCTTTCCACTCTCGTTGGTCCCGAACTGCGTTGAGGGGCAAGTGACATGCAGAGTCGTTGGCAGGGAGGACTTGTCAGACGCAGGTCGTCCTGCTATTCCGGGAAAGCGATGAGGCCGGGTCCAGTACAGTAGTGGCCTGACCCATTCTTATACTCCGACGGCTAGTATTCCTGCTAATCTTTCTCATTCCAGTGAGAAATTGCGATAGGGTAACAGGAGCGCCGTCGTACTGCCACAGCAACGGACTGTGCACATATAAATAAACAAACTACGTCAGTCATAGGTACACCAGCATAGGCCTTGCCTCTAGTACGTATCTGTTAAAATCCCGTAGTTACTCGCACGTGGAATAGCGTGATCGAGCCGTTTGCTCCTCGCGGAGCAAGAAGCGCCAAGCTCTGCTGTATGTTATGCTAAAACCGATGACGGTAAAGCTGAATTCCCCATCCGGTACCCCCCGTTCGTCATGTTCTTGTTAAGTTGTTATTGAACTTCTCGTCGTCCATATCCATTTGTAACATGTGCCAGGGTATAACCTGAGGGTTAGTCAATCAATCAATTGGCCACCGCCAGACTTACAGAGACCGCCAATAGGGCAAGCGGTCACCGGCCATTCCTGAGAACATTTATGCGTCAAGGTTGGATCATGGATGGAATGGAAGAATCCCCGACGTGTTCTATGAGCGCAGCGAGCAACCTGTGGCAGGTGGAAGAGCCCAGACAAACAAGTACAAATAGAGGTCGTCAGCGAATTATTTCTCGCCATATATTTCTCGCACTTCCGGGGCTTTTCTTACAAAACCTTGAGGCTGAATGCTATTAGAATCTCACAAAAATGGGAAGAATGGGAAGTTTCGGACTATATCAAACAAGATATCAAAGAATCTACAGTCATTCATGGGTCAATGGACCATCGGGGTCAATGGACCAAAAGACTCTGACAACAGCATTTTTGATCAGATCGCTTCGGAATTTCGTAGCACTCAATAACTGACTTGTATCTATGTCTTATCAAAAATTTAGAGCAATACAATGAGTATATGTTGCGGACGACTAGTTTCTTCATAATTTTGAGCAAAAGCTGAAATTTAATAATGGAATAATAATGAGAAATGCTCATGTATTTCCATTTTTTTTGTGGCTATATACAAACTACATGTTCTATAGTGAACTTCAGATAGTCATCTCAATGATAGCAACACAGAATTGTAAAATATTTACAAAATGACGTTGAATGAGACAATATGAGTGTTTGGAGGGTGTCACTCACGCCTTCCAAATTTGGAAGTCAGGAACCGGTACCACGTCGACTACAAAACATGGTAGGCATAGCCAAATCTCAAATGCTCAAGAAGCAGATCCTCAGAAAAGAGGTGGACGATCTCAAGGCTTATGCTGTAATGTGTTACAACACTGAACAGGAGAGGAAACTCGAACCCGGGGAGAAGAAGAAGTCATCACGACAAATTTGCAAAAATGTGTCGGATGCTCACTTTGCAAAGACAGGCCGTCGCATTCCTCTGGCACACAATACATTGGCACGGCATGCAAAAGGAGGCATAACATTGACTCAGTCAAACCAGCAAAAGAGCTGGCTCACACCCAAGGAAGAGGAGACCATCGTTAACTTTACAGTGGAGATTGCACAGCAGGGCTTTCCCCTTACATCAGCAAAAGATCCATCTGCTTGAAAATGGCTTAAAAGTCCTTAAATGGCTTTTTAGCGTCCCAAGAGCTCTCAAGCTAAATAAGCCCATATTTTTTTGTTTTTTGTTTAAGCATAACTCAGTCAATTCTTGTCCAATTTGCATGCTTGAGGGCTCATTTGAATCGCATTGAAAAGGGCTACGTCATGAATACATAGAATTTGCAATATTCCCACATTTCACCATTTCAAGCTAAATTAAGAGGAAAAAGCAGATGGATCTTTTGCTGATGTAGTCCACGGAGGTTTGAAGGAACATTGCGAGGCAATCCTGCAACACAGGCTAGGCAACAACTTCCCGGAAGAAAGGCCTAGGCAAGGATTGGGGCAACCGTTTCATCACAAAGCACCACGATCATCAGCAAAAGATCCATCTGCTTGAAAATGGCTTAAAAGTCCTTAAAATGGCTTTTTAGCGTCCCAAGAGCTCTCAAGCTAAATAAGCCCATATTTTTTTGTTTTTTGTTTTAAGCATAACTCAGTCAATTCTTGTCCAATTTGCATGCTTAAGGGCTCATTTGAATCGCATTAAAAAGGGCTACGTCATGAATACATAGAATTTGCAATATTCCCACATTTTGCCATTTCAAGCTAAATTAAGAGGAAAAAAGCAAATGATCTTTTGCTGATGTCATAGGCTCAGCATGTACTGGTCAAGTGCACTTGACAGTTCCCGTGGTCGTGCTGTGAATCCAGTGACAAAGGAGGAATACTTCAGGCTACTAAAGGAGGTTATCGAGGAGTATAACATTCCTGATGAGCTGGTCTATGGTGCCGATGAAACAGGAATACAGGTGGGTATTGGTGTTACAGAGCGCGTGATTGGACCAGCAGGGGCAAGCATACAACATCAGCAACGAAGTGGAGCTCGGGAAAATATCACAGTCTTACCCACCATCTGTGCCGATGGAACAACCCTTGCACCCACGTCATTTACAAGGGAGAAGCTTTCCAAACGAAGTGGCTGCAGGACAATCCCTTGGACGCAAGGTATGATTCATATGACAGGAGGGTCCTCGGAGCTGATTTTTTGTGTAGAATGGGATACCAGAAGAAGGGTTACACGTCAGGGGAGATTGGTGTTGCGTGGCTCAAAGACTGGGATAAACAGACCAAGGCAAAGGCAGACGGACGAACACGACTGCTTCTTGTTGACGGCCACAGTTCACATTATACACTGGGGTTCCTCGAGTATGCACACGATAATAACGTTGTTGTGTTGTGTTATCCTTCACATTCGACCCATGTCTATCAAGGGCTCGACGTTGTCATTTTCAGTGTTCTGAAGCGTGCTTGGAGCGACGAACGAGACAGATTTGAAGCACACGGACCAGCTGTCACAAAGCTCAACTTCATGGCAGTCTACGCCAAGGCACACACCCGCACTTTCACCGAGGCTAACATTCGAGCGGCCTTTGCGAAGACTGGAATTGTGCCATATAATCCGGATGTTGTAACGACAGACATGATGGCACCCAGTTTCACAACATCAACAACCAGCCGTCTCCCTCTTGGATTGGCCACCCCTGTACGCGAAATCGTCGACTTAATCTCCCATCACAATGCACGCAAGCGGAAACGGCAGGAGTTTGAAGAGCAACAGTCAGAACAGCCTGAACAGGGGCAGCAGCGAGCTCTCCTCCATACACCCCTGTGCGACGCGGGCTGGCATCATTAGCAACGACATCTGCTTCGTTTTTGGTGTCCGACTCACCAATTCCGTCGAGTGCGACATTGCCACCCTTATTTACTAGGATTATTGCACCACCTGCACAACGAGATGCAGTGCTCCTAGATGTCGAACCCAGTACCGAGCACGAGGAGAAATTACAAGAGGCGTTACGCACCAGCAATGAGGTCGTCACCCTACAAAACCAGGTGATAGTGGGCATGCAGGCCCAAACGGTTTTGCAGTCCATGTATCTTGAAGGCGTGCAAGGACAGCTCCAAGCACAGGAGGACAAAAGAACAAAGAAAAGGAAGACTGGGAAGATTAATATGGATGGGCGGGCCAAGATCCTGACGCAGGACGATATTATTGAAGGGGTGAGGGAATGGCAGGATGTGCCGGATTTGGAGCTCGGGGGATCGGCGACGCCTCGCATTGGCCTCGCGCCCGCCTCACGCATCCCTGCACGCTTGCACATCCCTTCGACTGAGTTCTCTCCTCTGTTGATTTATCATCCTTTTTCTTTGATCAGTCATCCTCTTTCTTTCATGCACAGTTCCCTTTTTTTTGTCAGTCCATTAGTACCTTACACGACCTTCTCATTTCCCTTTGAGTAGACTTTAGAGATCCGTCCCCTTAGTATCAAACGCGACGTGCCCTACGCACTCGTGTCCTCACTAGTGGTTCCTGCTCCACTTCTCTTTCATCCTCGTAGCCTTGTGATTAGTCTCGCGTCCACTACACTTCATTAGTAGTACAAAGGATCCTCATGTATATAAGTCCCTCAGTAGTGTTCCCTAATGTTCAGAGTCTTCAGAGTCATCGTCCTCTTCTTCATCTGTGCACAGTTGTGCCATTGTGTCCGTGCTTTTCCCGCTGCGCTTCTGACTCTCGCGCGTTTCACTGTCCGCTAGGTTATGGGCCCTGCGGCACATAATTGAATCAGCACGTTCACCGTTTAAACCCGCTTAAAGCTTACCGTTTTTCATATCCGAAGTCTCGCCATCATGACCGGCGATTTCACATTGCACCTGCCAAAGTTAGACGCTGACGGATCCAACTGGATCACGTATCGCGATCGCATCAAGTGGACGATCACGATGAGGGGTCTCGGCGACCACCTCACAAATGACACAATTACCGACACCTACAAGAACGCCGGCGATATCGGCACACTCAAGCCTGAGCAGCGCTGGACCGCAGATAAGATCGTGGTCAATCAAATCCTTAGCGCAACGATCCCCGACCTGGTATTTAACCAGATCAAGACAGCATACGAGCCGAAGGACGTATGGGCGAAGTTGAAGGTGCTGTATGAGGGGAAGTCGAGGAGTATGATGGTGGACCTGGGGAAGAAGTTTCAGAACATGCGTTGTGGGGAAAGCGATGATGTACGCGTTCACCTTGAAAAGCTCGCTGATCTGCGCGAAAGGCTTTCCTCGTTCGGACGAACGATCAATGATGCCGAGTACACCTCGGTCATCATAGGTTCCCTACCTCCCAGCTACGATGCTGCCGTCGACTCCCTCGCAAACTCATATGAGGCCAGCGACAAGGACCTCACGTCGACCGCCATCACCCGAATGGCCATAAACGAGCAAGAGAAGCGTCAGCTACGCAAAGGCAAGAGTCAAGATGCCGACGAAGCCTTCACCGCCGAAGAGCGCAAGAACAAGCGCAAGAATATTGAATGCTACAACTGCCACAAGAAAGGGCATTACAAGTCGCAATGTTGGGCCAAGGGTGGAGGAGACGAGGGGAACTGGCCGAAGAATCCCAAGCAAGACGGAGACGAGAAGGACAAGTCCAAGAGAGACAGCGCGAACGCTGCAGACGAGTCGTGGGCCACGATCATGGACGCAGATGATGCCCGCGATGAGGGCAAGTCCTGTAACACCTTATCAGCACTAACGGATAGTGCACCACTTACCTCAAGGCCTGAAGTCGAGTTGTACGACTCTGGCGCATCCCGACACATGTCACCCTTCTCCCATCGCTTCACCAACCTCCACTCCATCCCACCCCGCCCATCACTGCAGCCAATAGCCGTGTTTTCTATGCCATCGGCGCTGGCGATCTGAAGATCGATGTCCCTAATGGCGCGGTCA